>JAJEJH010000606.1:124849-135956 GCA_026122585.1 Anacardium occidentale
CGAAGTTCTATTTACATCGTTGTGCAATGGATACAACCGAGCAATTCTTGGAAAATATTGGCATATAATAACGACTTTCAACATCTCCTTTGTGATTAATGCAACTGGGCCTTTCCTATAGGGGATTATAAATAAAACTACCACCTGCCGAAGAAAAGCTTCGTTAAAATTCATACTTATTCAACAGAATATATCAAGTAAAGAACACAAACCTGTGGTAGAGGAAGAATTGCCAGAACGTCAATAATGAAGTAAGAGGTCAAATATCTTTTGGCTATAGCTTTAGGATCATTAATCAACTCGCCTCTTCCAAACACTCGAGACGAAGGGGAAATAAACCCAGTGCGGAATTGAAATATTATGTGAAGTACATAAAAGAAATCAACGGCTGTGCGAAGGAGACAAACAATGATTTCTACAGTATAATCCAAACCAAGGCATTTCCGTTTTCCATCAATCACTGGGATATAACAGAACAATGGGTCTATGGCCAACGCGATCACACAAGAGAACATAAATATTTTGTTCCAACGTTGAAGAAACTGGCTTTGTGGGTTAAGAATTTTCTTTCCAGGCTCAGGTTCCGATACTGACTGATTAACATGAGAAGGGAATCTTAATGGCTTCTTCATGCTTTTAATTTTTTCAGAACCCAATTCAAAGCCTCTCTGAATACTTTCTATAACAGCACTTATAGTTGGCCTAATCCTTCTTGAATATAACCCATTTTCCAAGGATAATCGCCTCTCTGAATCAGATTTTTCAGAACTCCAATCTTCAAATCTGAACAACAAAATAGATGCAGAAAACTGCGTGAGCCAAGTTTCACCGGGAAAATAAACTGATCAGAAACCACCAAAACGGAATCACCGGTCAAACTATTCAAAAGAAAGCAACAAAGAAGAGGATGACTGAATGTTCCAAATACTATGTGGTCAACATGAGTATCAGAAGTCTGGTTTATACTACTGTGATCAAACAATTGATTATGCTATGTTGGCAATTTTTTCAAATTTCTTTACTGTATAGCATATCAAATGACCAGAAACAAAAGCAGCGAAATAAGAATGTAGCCATAGAAACGAACCTTACAAATTTAACGCGCCCCATATTCATAGCTTCCTGCTATAATCTTTTTCCAGTCTCAACTATGAAACCCCGATTGATACTTCTAATTTTCACATCAACAAATTTATTATTTAGGTGCCTTCACCCTGCAAAATTTCAACAAAATTTGTAACAAACTCTTTAACTTAATCAAAGATGGATAGATTGATATATATACATACATACATATATATATATATATATATATATATATATAAGTATGTATATACATATATATAACGCCACTTATATTAAACAAGTCAGTCCTAACCTTGTGCCAGATATTAAATTTTTGAAAGCGAATCTGTCAAAAATTCCTTATTATCCCCTGATCACAACCTACTATACTACACACCTAAGCTTTTCCATTTCTTTTATTGTGATGCAGAATGCTTCTCTCTTTCGAGAAACTGAAACATTTATGAAAAATCAAAAGCATTTTTGAACAAGTGAATTCATTTCAGCAAAGGAACCGTACAAGGTATTCTATAACTTCCCGAAAAATTAGAAGAAGAAAAAATATAGCAAAGATAAACTCTAAAGTTTAAACTTGCCATTACAATGAAAACAGTGCAAAAATCTCTCTTAGTATATGAGAAAAATGAAAACAAAAAATAGAAATAGAAAAATCTTAATGCAAATATGGTTTCTGCTTCAAGGCAGAGAAAAGAAACAACCTACCTCTCTAAACCAATAAGGAAAGGATCCGAATTCCTGAAATGATATTTTCCCGTTTAAAAAAATCTCATGGCCAAACAGAAACCATATGATCATGAAGAGCAAGAAAAGTTACGCATGCCATTATACTTATACCGATTGGGGGAATAAAAAAAAAAAAGATGATACAGTTAAAGAATTGAAAAACTAAATATTACGGGTCAAGTAAACGCAGAGTTTTGAAAGGAAAGTTCGTGGAGAAGCCTGCAATGGCAGTTACCGTCCGCGTTATCTTATAGAAGCAAAAACAGACCGAAGAAAGACTCCACTGAAAAGAAAGTCAAGTGCCCCGAGCCGCCACCCTCCGATAAACTGTTTCCGTACATTTTCTCTGAGGAAGTGGGACCTACCTGGGCCCACGTGGACAAAAAAGTGGGACCTATACGTTGGAATATATATTTTACTACAATAATTTTACGGGCCAAAATACTATTTCCCACCTATAGTTTGAGGCGGGAACAAAGTCCCACCCGCTGAAATTGAAAAGCCCGATCTCCCACCCTAAACCATTTTTAATATTAAAAATAATAAATATACAGTAATAATAAGAGGTATTTTTGTCTTTTTAATATTAAAATTTTATAAATTAATAAAATAAATTTTATATAAATATAAAATATTTAAAAAATTAAAAAATATATTTAAAAAATTTTAAATTTTAAAAAATTGAAACAGCCACCGCTGCCGGCACCGGTGGCGGTGACCGCCCATAATAGAACTAGGTGGCTATTTCCGACCACTTGGTTCCAGGCTTCCCCGTTGGGTGGAGCGGCCAAATCAGCCGCCGAAATAAGGTCGAAAACAGCCAATGGGGCCAAGGTCGGCCCTTTACGGTCGTTTTCGGCCTTTATTTTGGGCGGAGGCGGCCAGATCTGGCCGCCTCCTCCAAATCGGTCGCCTCCACCCAACGAGAAGGCCAACCAGGTGACCGGAAATGGCCACCTGATTCTATTATAGGCGGCCACCGCCGCCGGTGCCGGCAGCGGTGGCTGCTTCAAAATTTTAAAATTTAAAAATTTTTTAAAAATATTTTTTAATTTTTTAAATATTTTTTTAAAATATTTATATTTAAAAATTATTTTATATTTTTATTATAAATTTTTAATTTTTAAAAGGATAATTTAATAATTTTAATAAAAAATTGGGTTATGGGTGAGAATGCAAGCTTTTAAACTTAAGTGGTTGGGACTTTGTCCCCGCCTCAAACTATGGGTGGAAATAGTCCTTTGGCCTAATTTTACGAGGACGGAAATTAGTACGATACGTATGATACTTTGGTTTTTTCTCTTTCACATCAAATCGTAAAACGTCATCGTTGTACTAAAATCATCTGTTTAGTTTTGAGTTGGACACACATGGTAATATTTTCCGGACGGAAAGAGCCTACGCCGTCTGACCTTGACTTTTCGTTATGTGGTTGCCAATTTTCAAAAGGCCCAAGGCCTTATTTGCACACAAGGTTTCACTGAAAAACAATTCTGCCCTTTAACTTTTAAAAACTTAAACACTCACCCTTTAACCATTTTTCATCCAATTTTATTGATTTTTTTTATAAAATAACTAAAATATATTTATTAAAAAAATAAAAAATATGTAATAAAATTATAAAATAATATTTAAATACAAATATATTAAAATATTATAAAATTTTAATAAATAAAAAAAGTAATCATCATTACCTGTAACGATAGTTGCCGAAAATTGAATCACATTACCTAAAATAGCCACTTGATTCTAAAAACGGTCAAATTTGACCAGTTTCGCTAATAACCATAATTGAAAACAATCAATAGGATTAAAACCAACTATATATTTTTTTTCAATAACTTCTGTTAGTGAAGATGGTCATATTTGATCCCTTTCTCCAAAACAAAAAACAGTTGATCTGATCACCTTTGAAACTATATGATAATTAGGTGGTTGAAAACAACCATCTGATTTTATTATTAATAGTCACCGTCGATGACAATGGTTACTTTGAATTTTTTAAAATTTTTTATTTTAAAAATTTTATTAATATTTAAATAATATTTTATTTTTTATAAAAATTATTTTATTAATTTTATTAATAAAATCATTAAAATACTCATTTGATTATTAAAATTTGACTGTTAATTATTAAATTTAATTAATTACTTTAATTAAATATGAATATTTAAATTTAAAAAAATTAAGAGATAAAAATCTATCTTTGAATAAGTCTTTGAATAAAAATATATCTTTTGGCTTTTAGAAAATTTTTTTATTATTAATATAAGACGACTTTGACTAAAAGTCACGACGTCTATCAAATATGAACATTGTTGTTGTTATTATAAGACCGGGACATTGCCGCCTTTATGAACCATGCAATTAAAATACAACGAAGCAAACATGTAGCTTAAAATAATATATTATATTTACTGGAAAGACTTTCTTTTAGTAACAAAGAAAACAACATCCCCGGGAGAGGGGCCTGCCTGTTAAACAAAGAACATTGATGATTTCTTGAGGAAATTCAAATACAGAAGCAAAAATAATTACCAAAAAAAAAAATACAGAAGATCAGTTACTGAAAATTACAATTTAATAGTTCAAATAATCAGGGAGGTTTTCGATGGTAATGAAGCATAATAATACATGATTAAGGAAAATGGTCCTTGAATTACCCAATCCTACCAATTTTTAACAGAGATCAGCCGCACCCTATTTTACAAGTTCTCTTCATCCGGTTGAGAGGATGACGGTCCTGAAACTGAGTCAACTAATATCTTATAATGGTTTTCACGTAAGACTCTCACTCGGTATGTGAGTATGAGTGACCAAACCTTAAAAATAGACCTTTAAAATACTTATTAAATTATAAATATCGAATAAATTCATTCATTTTAAAATCTATTTAAAATTTAAATTAAAATAAAATTAATTAATTAGGACTAGAATAATTAAATAAAATGAATAAATAAAAATATTTAGGATTATTAGGATTTGAATTGGAATAATTAGGATGAAGATAATTAAATAAATAACTTTAAAAAGATTTATGATAATTGGGATTTGAATTAGGATAATTAAGATTAGGATAATTAAAAAACAAAAATAAGTTTAAATAAGATTAGGATAAGTAGGATTAGAATCAAATATATATTATTTGAATAAAGTAACACAAAATTAGGATTAGGATAATTAAAATAAAATAAATGAAATTAGGGTAAACAGAATTTGATTTAAAAGAAATTAAATTAGATTAAGATAATTAAATAAGTATAATTTGATTTAAACTAAATTAGATTAGGATAGTTAAGGATTAGTAGATTTTGAATTAAAAGAAATAAAATCAAATTTAGGATACGAATATAATTAGGAAATGAAATAAAATAATTAGGATATTTAAAGATAATTAGGATAATAAAATAAATAAATAAAAAGAAGATAATTTAAAATAATTAGATAAGATAATTATCACTTTAGACTTTCTTTAGCACTTTGAAAAACACATTAAGAGTAACGAGAGAAAAATCGAGTCCTTCACATTTATTAAAAAAAAAGCAGTCGCAATGCATCAAAGAAGGGTACTGCAGGAATCCATCGCATCAAGGTGTGTATCGAATAAGCGATATTTACAGGAAAACAAAGAGTAATTGGGAATTTTTGAAGTTTAAAGGGGCATGAGGTGGCAAAATAAATGGCAAAATTTGTTGAGACCTTAGCGTTCTAGGGGGCTTGGTGTCAAGACATTATTTGAAGCAGAAGTGAAAGAGACGCCGAAGAGAGAAAGCGAAGGGGAAAACGAAAAATCTTTGATTGTTTTTTAATTAAACAGAAGACCAACTAATTCCCAACCAAGGTTTCCTTGAAAAGTCCACTTAAAATAAATATCCATTTTCTTTTAATTTTTTTAATATAATTAATATACTATTTATAAAAAAAATATTAATATTAAAATAAAATTTAAAATATAATAATAATAATAATAATAATAATTAAATAATTAAAAATAATATAAAAATAAAAAACAATTTAAAAAATAACCATTATCATTGATAATATCATTGACAATAGTGACTATAAAAAATCTAATCAAGTAGTTAAAAATGATCACATAATTAGATTAACAATTAGATTTAACTGTATAAAAGATGGAGACGACTAGAATTGACCTTTAAAGATCTAATGAAAACAGCTAGATCCTATTGCTAATCCAATTAAGTAATCATTTTCAACTGCTAATTCAATTAGTAGTCATTTCTGACCACTTTGTTAGATTTATGGTAGTTGTAGCCGTTTTTTAATTTTTTAATTAATTTTTAAAATTTTTATTATATTAATATTATTTCATATTTTAAATATTTTTCTAAATTTAATTTTATTATTTTTAAATTTTTATTTAAAAATATAAAAATATTCTTTTAATCAATTCATTTTAATAACTGACCTTTAATTTTAATTAATATACAGTAATTTTATTTTTAAAATTTTTGTATGACACTTTATTATTTAATAAAACCTTAGGTGAAAATTACTATTTGGCCTTAATAAAATTAAAATGCAGAGTATATACTTTCCCACTTTTTGAAATAAAATATTCCTTCCACGTCTGACGTGTCCAATGGTTCCTTGATGGCCTCCATTTTAGCGCGTATCTTTGAACCGTAATATCTTTTATTATACTAAACGGTTCACTTTTAAAAGAAATTTTAATTTTCAAAAGGCCAAACTACTTAATCCCATCCAAGGTTTCAATCAAAGACAATTTATGCCCCTTAACTTTTGAAAAACCAAACACTAGCTATTTGACTATTTTTAATCCAATTTTATTAATATTTTTAGTAAAATAACTAAAATGCCCTTATTGAAAAAATAAAAATTTATAAAATAATATTTAAATATAAAAATGTTAAAAAATAAAAATTTTTTAGAAAATATATTAAAAAGTTATAAATGACGAATGCTGATAATAGAATCAGATGGTTAAAAACGACCACTTAGTTCCAAATGTGGCTAGATATAACCGTTTCTTATTTTGATAGAAGCGATTAAATTTGACCATCTCCGTCAATAACCATAGCTGAAAATGATCGATAAAACTAAGACCGATCATTTTCAATTTTTTTTTTGCTGCTTTTACTAGTGGAGACAATCAAATTTAGTCATCTCTATTAAAATAAGATACGACTAATCTAGCCGCCTCTTAGAATCAAGTGACTGTTGTTAGCCATTTGGTTCTATTATCAAATACTATTGTGGCCGAGGTGACTATTTTTAATTTTTTATATTTTTTGTATATTTTAAATTTTTTTAAATTTTTAGTATATTTTAAAAAAATGTATATTTTTTAATTTTTAAATAATATTTTATATTTTTATTTTTATAAAATTTATTTTATTATTTATTAACTCATTATTAAAATGACAAAAATATATTTTTAACTGTCAAATTTAATTGTTGATTTTAATCAATGGTATATGTTTGAGTTTTTACAAGTCAAAAAATAAAAACTGTCTTTGAATAAAACTTCGAATGAGAATATATCATTTAACCTTTTCAAAATTCATAAGTAAACTTTTGTCTGTTAAATGTTATGATAGTCTTTATGAAAAGTAAAATATTTATTTTGTCGATGGATTCTTTAATTTCATAGTCTTAATATTTTTTTTATATATATATATACACTTTTATTGGTATTAAAATTTGTATTCTCATAAGAAAAGATAATAAATTTATATCGACATAAAATTGTTAAATTCTATTTTTATTATTTGTGTGCAATTTATGAGATTTAATTTTTTACTTTGGTACTTCACTGTAGACAACTCATGAAACTTGGAGCTGGCTCGTCCAGTGAGCCATCACAAGCCAAGCGTGCAATGCACGTGATCAAATATAAGCATGCATTTAACAGAAAAAAGAAAGCCAAAAGAGTTATTCCCACCCGTAGTTTGAGGACGTAATCCCACCCTTCAGGTTTCAAAAATCCACAATCATACCCTTAGACTAAATTTAATATTAAATTTAATGATAAATAATAACAATTCAAAAGTATTTTTATTATTTTAAGATTAAAATTTTATGAAATAATGAAATTAATTTTATATAAATATAAAATATTAAAAAATGTTTAAAAAATTTTAAAATATATTAAAATGATTTAAAAATTTTAAAAAATTATAAGAGCCACTACAACCATTGATGTCGATAACACGACTACTTGGTTTTAGGAGAGGTCAGATTTGGTCTCCTTCGTCAAAACAGGAGGTGACCTTAAAAAAACTGTAAAAAATGGTCGACCTTGGGCTCACCGACTCTTTTTTACCATTGTTTCTGATGGAGATTGCCAGATTTGACCGTGTCTACAAAAACTGGAGGGGATCAGATATGACATCTTTTGAAACAAGGTGACTAAAAATGGTTACCTGGTTTAGTCAACGACAACCACCATTACCGATATATATGACGATGACTGTTTTAATTTTTAAAAATTTTTAAATTTATTTAATATATTTTTAAATTTATTTAAAAATTCTTATATTTAAAAATTATTGTATAATTCTATTATAAATTTTTATTTTTTAAAAGGATATTTTAATCACTTTATTTGAAAATAAAAAAAAATGTTTGAAATTTGGTCAAGGTGGGATTTTGGGTTTGTGAAACTTGGAGGGGGGTTACCCACCTCAAACTATGGGTGGGAATAAGTTCTTTGGCCAAAAAAGAATAATTAGTGTCAGAAGTGGTTGCTGAGCAATTAAGGAAGGATACATGTGGCAGGTTTTGCCTCCTTGTAAACACCAATCAATAAGATTAATTACAGATCTTATCAGAATAGTGACCATTGAGATTCGTCAGTTCCACAAACGTGGCAAAAGAGCAGCGGCGGAGCGTGGCATTCGCATGTCCTTTTGTTCAGTACGATTTCGGTCACTATTGGAAAAGTAGTAAGAAACTTTCAAAATTCCGCTAAGATTGTTGACATTTTGACACTTTGGCGCCAAAAGAAAGCAAATTACGATAACAACACAGTTCACCAGATATCGAAAGTGACGCCAAAAGGTGGAGGACCACAGAGGGCTTCACCGAAAAAGAAGTGATCGGAGATGAAACGGGCATACAAACCGGAAAAGAAATATGCCAAAGTCTCATAGACGGATAAAGATTGAGCGGCACCGAAATTGAAGTCATCTTGGCTGGAGTTAGGAAAAATAATGACAGAAATGACACCGAAAAGTGCAAAAAATGTTGGCCAAAAAGTGCACAGCAGTGTCGGAGAGGATGGAGCACCGCCTCTGCAGGAAAATCCGACTCGCTGGAGAGATGAAATTGGCGTATAAGGAGATGGGAGTGAAATGGTAGGTTATTAAAGATACGAGTCGATGATTATTAGTAAAAAAAAAATGATCGCGAGCAGAGAAAGAGGGCTTTGTCTTTCTCCAAAGAATGTGAGTAATTCAGTATATTTTTGTGTCCAGCAGCCCATGTAATGATCGATTTTACAGCATCTCTCTCACCATTGTCCCCAGTCCTTTGCAACCATTTGAGGGCCGATTCTTGGTTCAACTTATCTTGTTGAAATCTTCAATTCTTTTTGTTATTATTTAAAAATCTTTCATATAATTTAAGGTATTCGAATTTGTACAGCGATGAAGTCTGTATCACGTGAAAGGAAATGGGCTGGGTGCAATAGGGTTTGGGCTAGACATTTCAGACCTTCCTTGGGCAGAAACTTCGATACGGAGGCCAATAAACCAAGTCCCCGAATAAAATTTAAAACAGTACATAAAAAAATTTCTTAAAAAATTCAATAATGAATCGAATTTAATATAAATGATGTCGTTTTGATTGCCCGGGAGCCGCTAAACCCTACCTCGGTTCGCCTCTCAAAATTAAAACTTAAACCCTGAAAGCCTCTATTCTGCCATTTGCCCTTGTCCGCCATATATTCTGGCCAAGTCTCGTCATTGGAAGGCAACATCCTCCAATCCAAACACAAGGCATTGGCATCTGGAACCGGAAAACGGCCATTTCTGGTTGTGCTATGCCTGTTAAACTATTACCTCATCTCCGCTTCTTCAATCTTTCCCTCCCAGTCACCCGCTTCCCTTTAATGAATCTTAAACCCTCCATCCACACTTCTGGAGTCATACCTACTTTGCGTCGGGCCTTCCCTTTTAAACTCAAATACCTAGGGTTCGCCACTCACGATAACGACCTACCCCTTCATCTCCGTGTGCGGAAATTATCGACTCGCCCGTTCCGAACCAGGCCTGGGTCTGGGTCCGTCTCTAGGCCCGAGTTCTCTCGTGATAGGGAGAGAGGTCGAGGAGAAATTCGTGCGTCCAAGAGTTTAATTGAGGACGAGGCTGAACTTAGTGACTGGGTTAGTGAGTTAGGGCGAGACTCATTCCGTAGTAAACGCATTAACAGAGACGAGGAGGAGTCAGATTTCAGGAAGCCTCCTGGTGGAGATAGGGACTCTTTTTTGATGAAGAGGAGAAGAGAGAGTGACTCGGAGGGGTTGTACGAGTCTAATAGGAGAGTGAATCGGAACTCTGCTAATTCACTTTTAAGGAATAACAGTTCCAGGTTTGATAGGGGTTTTGAGAAAGGTAATGGGGTGCCTTTTTCACGGAAAAAGAATCGTGGATTTGAGAGAGGAGGAAATGATGATTCTTTTACAGAGAAGAGAAGTGAGAGGAAGGACAGAGGGAGTTTCAAGAAAGAAGAGAAAATTCTTAAAAGAGAAAGGCTTTTTTCGGATGATGATATTGCTGATGATGTGAATGAGGAGAGAGGGAAAATTATGAGTGGTCTAGGGGATTTGCTTAATGAGAATGTAAGTGATGATGATGATGATGATGTTAGTGATGATATTGATGATGATGATGATGATAGTGCCTTGCAAAAGAATGCCAGGATTTCAATTGGTTTAGACGATGGAGGCTGTAAGACTACAAGCTCAATGGGGAAATACGATTCCTATTTGAGTGAGAGCAGGTATGTCGTAGGGTTTTGTTTAACTTTCACATATTATTTGCAACTTTTTTTCCATTAAATAAAACAGTAGAGTTTGTGCCTATCATGGATGATGACAACAGTTGAACCTTGATAGCTAATGTTAAATAATTCTAAGTGACCAATATTAGATAGCTCTTGACTTACTTTGCTACTGTTTCATCTTAAACACCTGACTTTTGGATTTCTGCAGATTTGATCAATGTTCACTCTCCCCCTTGTCACTGAAAGGAATCAAGGATGCTGGATATGAGAAGATGACGGTAGTGCAGGAGGCAACGCTTCCTGTGATACT
>JAJEJH010000607.1:0-130256 GCA_026122585.1 Anacardium occidentale
TCTTGTGTGTGTATATATATTTATGTATGAATATATTATGATATATTATATATATAATGGTGTAACTTATTTATCATGCTCATGCAATGTGAAATTTTATGATATAATTTTCCATTTAATATAAATATTAATCAAGATAATTCAACTACATTCATGTAAATTACCAAAAAAAAACTATATTCATATAACAAATGCAGTTGTATGATTCATATGAAATTTGAATTCGGTTGAATTATACTAGAATATATAAGTTGCAAGTGAATCATATCATTTTTTCGCATTAATTAATATATTAGCTGATTTTAAAATGTAGCATTGTTGACAAGTAAAGTTTAAACGCAGATCAAGTATTGGCAGGCATATATCTACTGTACATAACTTTTTGACTTGAGAGAGGGTGCACATATTTAATACTGTATATTTGAAAATGCTGTTGGCTAAAACGAGCTTTTTACTCATCAAGCCATAATAAATATTACTTTCTAGAAAATAATATGCCTATTTTGTGGAATTATTATGGGGAAGAGGAAAATCTAAGTTGGGTTTCTCAGAATCTCAAATATCTCCATTTTCTAATTTCCCAAAGATTTTATTTTCTATCTATAGCTTGATATGTATCTTGTAAATAAAGTAAATTTGAATTGTGTAATATTCTAGAAATTAACATAGTTCTTTGAATTAGAGATTATTTTTTTTAATTTCCTATGAGAATAAGCTAATTCTCAGGTAATTTTGAGTAGTGGAATACAATTTCTTCTCTATTATCTTCGCCCTTCAACTTATATGGCATCAAAGCAAAAATTCAAAGGCTAAAATCATGTTCAAACGTCAGAAGAAGTTGTCAAAGCTGTCAAAAAACACAAGATCACAAGTATCAGAAGCTACTGACAATCACAAAATGGCCAAAAGACCCACCAAAAATTTCATTGGAAGACAAATTCCCACCTCTTAAGTTTAGAAATTCAAATATCTATCAATTAATCAAAATTAATAATTAAATTTTACGATTAATCGTAACATTCTCAAAGTTAAAAGAGTATTTTGGTTATTTTATCAATAAAATTTAAAAAATAATAAAATAAATTTTTTAAAAATATAAAATATTATTTAAATATTAAAAAATTTAAAAATAACCACCACCGTGAAACCAAATGATCGGAAATAGTCGCTTGGTTCCAAGGATGGGTGGAGGTGGTCAAATCAACTATTTCTTATTTTAAATGACACGGTCAAATCTAACTTTTTTTCAGTCAAATCTAACTTATTTTAAATGAGACGATCAAATCTAAATGAGACCGCCAAATTTAAATATGTTTTAAAAATTTTATTATAGTTTTTTAAAATTTTTAATATATTTATATTTTAATATTATTTTATAATTTTATTATAAATTTTTAATTTTTTAATAAAGCTATTATAATCATTTTATAAAATATGAGAGTAAAATTGGATAAAAAATGAATAAAAAGTAGGTGTTTTAATTTAAAAAAAATAGAGGATGGAAACATGTGTTTGAGTGAAAGCTTGGGTGGGCACAAATCGTTTGGCCTCACAAAATTTGCCAATGGCATTGCTGGAAAGCAAAAAGTATAAAAAATAAAAAAAATTTTAAATAATACCGAAAACTATACATAAGCCGCTGGAAAATCCACACAACATTGAATAACACCCAAAAACCCGTCCAAAAGACACAAACATCGCTAAAAAACCTAGATTATAATAGAACCGACACAAAAGCTATCAAAAAAACACAATCATCATAAAAAATGACACAAAAGTCGTCAAAAGTCACCAATATACAGCCAAAAGTCATTGATAGCTGCTGATCTACAACCAACAGTTGTTAATATTCGTTGATCTAAAATTAGAACTTGTCAATCCATTAGAAACCTTAGGTTGTTGCCGATCCATAGTCAACTATTATCGATCTAGATTTCTATCAAAACCATAGGCTACCTTGTTTCCATTATCGTCATGTCTAAAGCTTCATCGATGTTTACTACTATCTTGACCATTATAGCCCACTCTCCTCATGTTTCATCCAATATCTAATCTTACTCAATTTAGATTTCTACCATTCATCTCATTGGAATAATAATAATTTTGTATGCTAGTCTCAGTCAGTTCACATGTGTATTTGACGATGATGAACTTTGGTTACCTAATAAGAGACACTTGAGAACCAAGCAATAAAAATTCATCTTAGGCAACTTGGGATGCTGAAAATCCAATAGTTATGATGTGGCTTGTGAATTCCATGGAAGAGAATATTAGTTCCAACTATATGTGTTACTATACGAGTAAACATCTTTGGGATAATGTTACTTACATGTATTCTAATTTGGGTAACCAGTCTCAGGTTTATGAACTCACCTTGAAACTTGGTGAAATTCGTTATGGCAATGATACAGTAACTAAATACTTCAATTCTCTCAAACGCATATGGAAAGAATTAGATTTGTTCAATGATGAGTAGAAGAGCCCAAATGATTATAATCATTACAAAGCAGTTGACGGAGTTAATCGAGTCTTGAAATTTCTTTTCGAACTCAATATAGTATTTGATGAGGTACAAGGAAGGATTATTGGAAGAAATCCCCTTTCCTCCATCAATAAATTCTTCTTGAAGGTACGTCAGAAAAGTTGTAGATATGTCACGTTCAATAAAATGAATGTTGGTATCGGTGAAAACAAGGCCTTGGATGTTATCAAGCGTCATGTTGGTTGATGAAATGCTCTCGATCGATGAAAGCTCAATGAGAAGCCTCAAGTGTAGTGTAACCATTGCAATAAACCAGGTCACATTCGAGAAACTTGTTGGAAATGGAAGGCAAAAAGAAACGACCACAGTCTAATGTCAATGAAGTCAAGATTAAGTCCTTTTAGCAAAAAGCAAATTGATCAACTTCTGAAAGTCCTAGCTTCAATCTGACATCTGGTCCTCCTAATTGTTCATTGACTCATACAAGTAGAAATTTTTTTGCTTTATCTACTGCCATGAACTCTACTCTCTGGATCATTAATTCAAGAGCTTCTGATACTCTCCTTGTTCATGTAATGAAAAATTTATACTACTGATGGTAGTTTTTCTCTATTTGTTGGCAAAGGTCTCATTAAAATTTTGAATAATATAAATCATAAATTTGTACTTGGTGTTCCTAAATTTACATATAATTTTATATCAGTCAGTAAACTTACAAAAGATTTTAACTATCATGTTACTTTCTTTGAGTCCTATTGTATTTTTTAGGATCATTACTTGGGAATGACGCTTGACAATGCTTGAGAGATAAAGGACTCTACTATTTTAATGAGACCTCCTTCAGTAATAAAAATGTTTAAGGTTATAGTAGTTTATCAACCAAATCCATTTTCTCACATGAGATGCAATCTCAAAATCAGTGTAATTTCCAATATGATCAATAAGATTGACGGGATCTCACAGAATGGTCAATGACAAATATCTGCATGCTTAAAGAAAACCACAAAAAAGCAGAATAATTTTCAGATTTTCAAACACACATAAATCATATTATGAATTTAAATTTAATAAAATATCAATAGTCCTCATTATCAATAATTAATCATGGCAATTAAGCTCATGAGATACTTTGACACAAACAATTAAATAAGCATATTAATAAGATATTCCCCTAAAAAATACGTACTTATCAAAAAAACTCTTTAGGGATTCTCCTATAGATTAGGCAAATTGGAAGATCCCCCAAACAAATTGAAGGGAGTTTTGTGGAGTAGTTGTATTCGAGGGTAAGTAAAGTCAATAAGAGTTGGCATGGAGTTTGTAATTCTTAAAAACCAATGGGCCAAAGATTGTTATCATAAGTTAGTCTTGGTAGACGAGATAAGCCTGATGGTCATGTATCACACTTAAAGTTATCAAAGAATGATAGCTAGAGCTTTCAACAAGAAGGTAAGGCTTAGAATTTGAAAAAGGGAACTTTGTACTCAAACAGTTACATGATAATTAACATGATTAGAGGGGTAAGTTCAAACCTAATTAGGAAATGCCTTATATAATCAATTAGACTTTGTCTAGTAAAGTAGCCTGATTGGCAGATTTTTATAGCAACTAGTTCACAGAACTAGTCAATATTACCCGTCTTTGAGGATCTTTTGTATGAGAGAATCACTCGCTCGAAGGAAAACCCACAAGGGACCCTCAAGGCAAAAGTTAGAGTTAAAAAAATAACAATAAAAAGAAAGATCTGAAAAGCAAGAAATAGTAATAGGTTGGCCTTTACGATAGGGGTTTAGATGAAATGGCAAGTTTGTATTAAAATTAAAAATTAACGTAAAACGAGCCAATGTTAAGGGAGAAAATGTTTACACTTGCTCTAACCATGTTTGCATGCATTGATTCGTTGGTGTTGTGAGTTTAAAATCGTATGGAGCATTATAGGTAAGATATAAGACACATCTACCTTGATATCTTCTTATTGTGTTTGATTGATTAACCATAAGAAGAGAAAAGTAAAGTGTTGAACCCCTATGTGTTTTAAGGATAACAAAAATGATGTTAAAATGACTAATGTGTCCTGGCATGGATGAAAACATGACCAAAATAAGACAAAGTTGTTTTTATGTTATGCAGGCACAATGTACGGCCGTACATATACTACGTACGCCCGTACCTAGAGCAAATCTATCTCGTACATGATTTCTCACGCCCTCGTAACGCTACCCATGCACGGTTTTGTCCAAATGGCATTGGTCATTCACGCCCGTACACGTAACATGTACGCCCGTGAAATACCAATTCCAGGTCAGTCACGAGCATGAACGTCCCGTGAGTGCGTTGTACATAAGTCAAAGAAGTCAAGCCGTATGTATGCCCGTACGTAGTTGATGCACGCCCGTGATGCAGCAAAGGGAGTCACGCCTATGAGTTACGACCAGTTATGCCTGTGCAAGGTCAAGGTTTCAAGAGGCTAAATACTGTACGCCCGTGACTAATGTACGTACGCCCGTACATAGGCAGAATTTGAAGCGTACATGATCTCGTACAGGATGTCATGCATGACACCGTACTCGGTTCTGGAAAATGAAGGGACATGAAGTCATGCCCGTACATGAGTGTGTCACGCCCGTACATGAGCTGGCGCCAAGAAAAAATTAGCTGTTGGGAGAACTGTTCGAGGCATTAATTAACGAGGGCATGGTCATGAAGACATGTGCACGCCCGTACATGAGAGCAAATTTTCAACATTAGCTGCTCCAACGGATCTATTTTTTCACCAACGGATTTCTACCTTTTCCAGCAACCTTTGAGCTATAAATTGAAGGCTCTTTGAAGTGAGAAGGGTTGGAGAACAAGTGCAATCAATTGAACCTCATATTCTCTCAAATCTTACTTCATCTTTATTCCTCACATTGCTAAACCTTGAGGA
Source organism: Anacardium occidentale (assembly GCA_026122585.1). Lineage (NCBI taxonomy): Eukaryota > Viridiplantae > Streptophyta > Magnoliopsida > Sapindales > Anacardiaceae > Anacardium > Anacardium occidentale. The sequence goes on from JAJEJH010000607.1 coordinate 5,409, forward strand.
AATTCATTTGTGCAAATTGTTCATTAGCCTTTGAGAGGTAATATTATTTCTATATATTGCTTAGAACATTTTTTGGGCGCAATCCCGTATAACTATTGTTAAGGGCGAAATTCCCTTGAATCAAAACTATATTGTAGGCGAAATCCCGGATCAACTATTGTAAGCGGTTGGGCGCAATCTCGATTCAACTAGTGGAAACTTCAAGAGGTTTTGCTTGAAGAAGTGGACGTAGGAGGCTTGTGTTCAAAGCTCCGAACCACTATAAAATTGGCTGAGCATTTCTTTCCCCTACTCTATTTAATTTGTGCTTATATTATTTACTTGTTTGGTTGTGATTAATTGGAATTATTCATTTGTTTGAGTTGGAGGAATAGGAAAACGTTTTCTAAACTTGATAAAATTTTAGATAACCTATTCACCCCCCCCTCTCTAGGTTATTTGCCATAATGTTATTGGGGTTTTGCAATTGGTATCAGAGCCTGGGCTCTTGTTTTTGAAAATCTAACGATTTTTAGAGTTTAAGATCCATTTTCGAAAATTATATGGCAAACGTTTTTCAAAAACCGTCATTCGAAGAAGGGGGTAGTTCAACTAGGCCACCTTTATTTTGTGGTATAAATTATGGTCAATGGAAAATTAGGATGAAATTTTTTGTCCAATCCATTGATTATAAGCTTTGGAAAATTATTGACAAAGGTGATTTTGTTCCCATAAATCCATATTACGAATTTGCCCAAGAATGAAAGCGAATTTAATGAAAACGATGAAAAATTAATAAGCTTAAATTCAAGGGCATTGAATATGTTGTTTTGTGCTTTAGATACTACTGAATTTAATCGTGTTTCTTCTTGTGAAACAGCCCACGAAACTTGGACAATCCTTCAAACCACTCATGAAGGAACCAATCAAGTAAAGGAGTCCAAGATCGAGTTAAGCTTCCGTGAATGTGAACTTTTCAAAATGAGGAAAGATGAGAATATCATGGAGATGTATAAGAGATTCTCTAACCTTGTAAACGAGCTAAGAGGGCTTGGAAAGAAATTTGAAACAATAGAGCTCGTGAAGAAGATTCTTTGATCATTGCCAGAGTCATGGAGTATGAAAGTCACGACAATTGAAGAGTCAAAAGATTTAGGGAAAATGGGCATGGATGAACTCATTGGAAGTCTTTTGACTTATGAGATGAAATGGAAACCCAAAGAAGAGGAGAAAGTCAAGGCAAAGAAAAACATTAACTTGAAAATTGAAGAATGTTCAGATAAGGAGTCTTCAATGGATGAGAAAGACATGAGCACACTTGTTAAAAAATTCAGCAAGTTTTTCTCAAACTCCAAAGGAACAAGGGAGAAGAAGAGCAAAGGAGTTATATGCTATGAATGTAAAGAGCCTGGACATATTCGCCAAGAATGTCCCCTCTTGAGAAAAAGAAGGAAAGAAAAGAAATTCAAGAGGAAAGCTCTAGCCGCTACTTGGAGTGAAAGCGATAACTCGAATGATGAAAGCGAAGAGGACAACGAAAGAGAAAATCTGTGTTATATGGTGAAGAGTGATTCCGATGATGAGGTAAATAATTTCAACTCTATCTCATATGATGAATTACAACATGCCTTTGATGAGTTGGTAATTGAATTCAAAAATCTTAGTTCTAGAAATAAGATTTTGAAGAAAAATAATTCTTGTATAAAACTAGAACTAGATTCAATGATAGATAAATATGAAGAATCAAAAAGGGAGCTAGATTTAATTCTTCATGAAAAAGATAAAGAGTTAGAATCCCTAAGGAAAGAAAATGAAAATTTGTTAAGCAAAGTGTCTAGCTCAAATCAAATTCTTGAGAGGTATAAATTAGGCACTAAAAGACTTGATGAATTGCTTGCTTCTCAAAGGAACACCTTAAACAAACAAGGCCTAGGTTACAATACATGTAATCCATCTTTAAGTAATCATAGCACATTAAAAGATCAAAATGCGTTACATTTGAAATGTACATTTTGTAAATTTGTTGGGCATGTGTTTAAGAAGTGTCCAATTAGGAATGGAAAACCTCTTAGGATTAAGAAGGTTGGGATTCCTAAAGGAATATTTCAATATAACCAAGATGGACCCAAAACAACTTGGGTACCAAAGAAAGGTTGAGCCTTTGTACAGGTGTGCCTTGAAGTCAAGGGAAGGAAATGTAAATATAAATTGACTTTGCAAGGCTTGTGACAAAATTGTGGTGCTTAGTAGATCCAAGTAAGTTTTTCTTGTTTAAATTATGTGAAAAATAATTATGTTTGAATTGGTATGACTATGTGTCTGAATGTTTGCATGTGTTGCATGGTTAATTGATATATGATCATTGCATATTGTATCCAACTTAAATTCAAGTCTAATCGATTCGAAGTTGTTTTCGAATTTGGTTGACATATGATTTAAAATAATGCTTTGCCTCAAAAAGAGTCAAAATATTCAAGATTTGTGTCTTGGAGTGTTTTGATTCATGTTTTAAAAGTTTTTGTATGTGTTTTGAAATTTTGGTGCCATGTACGACCGTGCTTCAAACAGTCACAACCGTACATTGCTTTGAAAGCCACGTGTCTGTTCTATTTTATAGCAATCACGACCATACATTATATATGTACGGTCGTGCATGTTTTCTTCAGTGTTTAAAAAATTGGGATTTTACGCCCGTACCTATTTCCTTCACAACCGTGACTTATAGCGCGAATTTTAAAAACTCACGGTCGTACACGTTCATGTACGCCCGTACACGCGATGGTATAAATTAAAATCGCACAGATTTTTTTCATTTCAAACAAAATCCTTAAATTGTTTTTCAAATCCTCTCAACTTTCTAACCCATTTTCGACCAAAACCCTACCAAATCCTCAAGTTTTTCCTTCAAATCACTTACATTCTTCCTCAAAATCAATTCTCAAACCCTAACTTTCAAAAATCCACTCTCCTTTCAACATTTCATCAAATCCGTGGGAAGCACCATGCCAGGGATTAAGATAACGGCTGCGAAATCTAAAGCTCACGCATATGGGATTAAAGTGTGTGATAGCCAACAGCGGAAGGCTTTGGATGCGATTTTAAACAGAGGTATTTATGTTGGGCGTTCTTTACATTTGCGAATTCTTGCTGATGTTGGGTTAAGCATGGAAGTAAATAGATTAGTATCAAATGCTAGGTGGTTTAAGCTATTCACAATGCAGTATGAGGTTTATGAGAATTTAGTGAAAGAATTTTATAGCTCTCTGAAAATTGATAAAGATGCGAGGGAAAATATTAAAGATTATGTGATGAAGTTTAGGTTATTTGGAAATAAATTTGTTGTTCATCCTGAAAATATGGCTGAATGGTTAGAATGCAGTTGTGAAGGATTGGTAGATGTCCCCTTAGGATATAATTCGAGTGAAGCATGGCGTAATTTGGGAGGAATAAGGACATATAATGCGCACACTTCGAAGAGTAGTCTGTTTGATAGCCCAGCCTTACGTGTTGTACATAGAATGATTTCGTATACATTGAATGCAAGATAACATACTAATAGACATGTTGGTGTGAAAGATATGGTCTTGCTTGAGGCTGCCGAAAACAGATATCAGATTGATACTACTAGATGGCTAATTCAAAACATAAGTGAAATTCAGGAAGGCAGGGGTAAAATAGACTTCTGTCAGCTAATTACTTTTATTGCCATCAAATTAGGATTAGAACCTGAAGCCAATGAACTAGAGTATGTGTATAATTTTTCTGAAAGTTGTTGGTTGAATGCTGAAGCTCTCTTCAGAATGGGTGTAATTAAAAAGGATGGAAGGTCGGGTTGGCGATTGGCCGATACTATTGTAGAAAATGAACCGTCAATGGCCCCATCTGAAGGTCCCTCTCATAGGCCTGAATCGAGTATAAGAAGAAGCAAGAGAGGAAGAGTTGAAACTGGGCACGAAGAACAGTCTCCTTCAGAATTGTAGCAAGTTTTGGTCCACTTGCAATCTATTCAAAGTCAAATCCAAAATTTGGAAAGTAATGTGAACAATCGCTTTGATAGATTGGAGTCTCGGGTGGATGAGTTGGCTTCGAGGATTCCCAACATGAGTATGGGAGATAGTGCGCCAAGTGAAGATCCCACAGATGCCCCATAGCATAATCCTTTTTCACATTTTTTTTGTGAATATTTTGTCCAAAATTGTCACAAATCTCAAAGTTTTTCATTTTCTCCATTTGAGGCACAGTTATATTTATCAATTCATTTGAATTCTAGTTGGATCAATCTTTATGTTTATGATTGGTTGAATGGTTGATTGACTGAAATTGCTTATTGGAAGTGTTAATACTTGTGTTATGGTTGTCTGTTTTGGGAAATATCTAAAAACAAGGGTGGTTATGCCAAATTTTTTTTGATTTATGACAAAAAAGGGGAGAAAAGGGATAAAATGTGATTATGATAATTGAAATTAAAAAGGGGAACTTCAAGTGCAAAAGAAAGGGGGAGTTTAAGCCAATTTGAAAGGGGGAGTAAGAGTGAGAATTATCTTAAATTTTAACTCATTTTAAAATTTAAATTTTGACATATTTTAACATATTTTTGTCATCAATCAAAAAGGGGGAGATTGTTGAACCCCTATGTGTTTTGAGGATAACAAAAATGATGTTAAAATGACTAATGTGTCCTGGCATGGATGAAAACATGACCAAAATAGGACAAAGTTGTTTTTATGTTATGCAGGCACAATGTACGGCCGTACATATACTACGTACGCCCGTACCTAGAGCAAATCTATCTCGTACATGATTTCTCACGCCCTCGTAACGCTGCTCGTGCACAGTTCTGTCCAAATGGCATTGGTCATTCACGCCCGTACACGTAACATGTACGCCCGTGAAATACCAATTCCAGGTCAGTCACGAGCATGAACGTCCCATGAGTGCGTCGTACATAAGTCAAAGAAGTCAAGCCATATGTACGCCCGTACGTAGTTGATGCACGCCCGTGACGTAGCAAAGGGAGTCACGCCTATGAGTTACGACTAGTTATGCTTGTGCAACGTCAAGGTTTCAAGAGGCTAAATAATGTACGCCCGTGACTAATGTATGTACGCCCGTACATAGGTAAAATTTGAAGCGTACATGATCTCGTACAGGATGTCGTGCATGACACCATACTCGGTTCTGGAAAATGAAGGGACATGAAGTCACGCCCGTACATGAGTGTGTCACGCCCGTACATGAGCTGGCGTCAAGAAAAAATTAGCCGTTGGGAGAACTGTTCGAGGCATTAATTGACGAGGGCACGGCCGTGAAGACATATGCACACCCGTACATGAGAGCAAATTTTCAACATTAGCTGCTCCAACGGATCTATTTTTTCACCAACGGATTTCTACCTTTTCCAGCAACCTTTGAGCTATAAATTAGAGGCTCTTTGAAGTGAGAAGGGTTAGAGAACAAGTGCAATCAATTGAACCTCATATTCTCTCAAATCTTACTTCATCTTTATTTCTCACATTGCTAAACCTTGAGGAAATTCATTTGTGCAAATTGTTCATTAGCCTTTGAGAGGCAATATTATTTCTATATATTGCTTAGAACATTTTTTGGGCGCAATCTCGTATAACTATTGTTAAGGGCGAAATTCCCTTGAATCAAAACTATATTGTGGGTGAAATCCCGGATCAACTATTGTAAGCGGTTGGGCGCAATCCCGATTCAACTAGTGGAAACTTAAAGAGGTTTTGCTTGAAGAAGTGGACGTAGGAGGCTTGTGTTCAAAGGTCCGAACCACTATAAAATTGGCTGAGCATTTCTTTCCCCTACTCTATTTAATTTGTGCTTATATTATTTACTTGCTTGGTTGTGATTAATTGGAATTATTCATTTGTTTGAGTTGGAGGAATAGGAAAACGTTTTCTAACTTGATAAAATTTTAGATAACCTATTCACTCTAGGTTATTTGTCATATTGTTATTGGGGTTTTACATAAAGAAAGAAAGAAAGTTTCTAAGTCGAAAACCAGCAAGGGTGGCTTAAAAAAAAAAAGGAAAGAAGAAAAACCCTGCTAAATCAAAAACCTGAGAAATCAACTTAAGCAGAAGTTAAGGGAACACACTAAGCCAAAAACCTACAAGGGTGGTTTAGATTAAAAAATCCTACTAAGTTAAAAATTTGAGAAGAGGACTTAGGAAAAAGTTAGGGAACCTACTAAGCTGAAAACTTGTGAGGGTGTTTTAGGTAAAAAATAATTGAGATTTCCCTCAACCTAAGTTTTTTTTACCTTTCTTCACCTAGGACCACTGGCTTAGGAAAAAAACAAAGTTGCTCACCCAAACTTATACATTGTATCTAATTGTGAAATATGTCATACACTTAGAATACTCTGAGATTTATGATAGGACAATAAATTCAACATCAATGTGTTAGGAAGTACACTAGGGAATAATGTTTTGCATCATGGCTTTCTCATGAGGTATAAGAAAAATGACTTTATGTCAAATAGGAAAGAGAGTTGATAAATGCATTCATGTGTTATGCAAAAGGTGAAAGGTAATTTATAGAATATCACATGCATTCATAAGTAATTTATCCCACAGGGGGTAACTCGTGTTGTGTCTACCCTTAGAGGGTATTAAGTTGTTGTATAGGCCCCCACAAGGGGCAATAAAATGTTGTGTTTGCCACACAAAGGGCAATTAATGTTTAAATGGAACATAGGGAGCAAATTATAAAGGTGATAAAGGCTAAAAGAATATTATTGACAAAGTTGATGTGGAATATGTGAGAATTATGTGGATTATAAGGATAATGAGAACCATAAGAATTATGGAGATTAAAAGGATTAAGTAGACTAATTGGAGTATGAGGACTCTAGCGAGTATGAGTACTCTAGGGAGTATGAGTACTAAATGGATCATGTAAATTATATGGATTGTGCTGAACCCCTATGTGTTTTGATGATAACAAAAATGATGTTAAAATGACTAATATGTCCTGGCATGGATGAAAACATGACCAAAATAGGACAAAGTTGTTTTTGTGTTATGCAGGCATAATGTACGACCGTACATATATTACGTACACCCGTACATAGAGCAAATCGATCTCGTACATGCTTTCTCACGCTCCCGTAACACTGTTCGTGCTCGGTTCTGTAAAATTGATATTGGTCATTCACGCCCGTACACATAACATGTACGCCCGTGCTAGACCAATTCCTTGCCAGTCACGAGCATGAATGTCCCGTGAGTGTGTCGTACATAAGTCAAAGTAGTTAAGCCGTATGTACGCAAGTACATGGTTGATGCACGCCTGTGAATTTGCAAAGGGAAGTCACGCCTTCGAGTTACGACCAGGTCAGCCCGTGCAAGGTCAAAGGATCAAGAGGCTAAATACTGTACGCCCGTGAATCGTCTATGTACGCCCGTGCATAGGTAAAATATGAAGCGTACATGATCTCGTACAGGATGTCGTGCATGACTCCGTACTCAGTTCTGGAAAATGAAGGGACACGAAGTCACGCCCGTACATGATGGTGTCACGCCCGTACATGATATGGCGCCAAGAAAAAATTAGCCATTGGGAGAACTGCTCAAGGTATTAATTGACGAGGTCACGCCCGTGAAGGTGTGTGCACGCCCGTACATGAGAGCAAATTTTCAATTTTAGCTGCTCCAACGGATCTATTTCTTCTCCAACGGATTCCTACCTTTTCTAACAAGCTTTGAGCTATAAATTGGAGGCTCTTGGAAGTGAGAAAGTTTGGAGAACAAGTGCACTAATCTTAACTTCAATTTTCTCTCAATCTCACTCAATCTTTCATTCCTCACATTGCTAAATCTTGAGGAAATTTATTTGTGCAAATTGTTTATCAGCCTTAGAGAGGCAATTTTGTTCTTTTATCTTGCGTACAACAATTTTTGGGCACAATCTTGTATAACTATTGTTAAAGGCGAAATTTCCTTGAATCAAAACTATATTGTGGGCGAAATCCCGGATCAACTATTGTAAGCGGTTGGACGCAATCCCGATTCAACTAGTGGAAACTTCAAGAGGTTTTGCTTGAAGAAGTGGACGTAGGAGGCTTGTGTTCAAAGCTCCGAACCACTATAAAATTGGCTGAGCATTTCTTTCCCTTACTCTATTTAATTTGTGTTTATAATAGTTACTTGCTTGGTTGTGATTAATTGATATTATATGCATATTTGAGTTGATAGAATAGGAAAACGTTTTCAAACTTGATAAATTTTTTAAATAACCTATTCACCCCCCTCTAGGTTATTTGCCATATTACATTTGGGGTTTTACAATTGGTATCAGAGCTTGGGCTCTTGCTTTCCAAAATCTAACGATTTTTTGAGTTTAAGATCCATTTTCAAAAATTATATGACAAATGTTTTTCAAAAATCGTCATTCAAAGAAGGGGCTAGTTCAACTAGACTACCTTTGTTTTGTGGTATAAATTATAGTCAATGAAAAATTCGTATGAAATTTTTTGTCCAATCCATTGATTATAAGCTTTGGAAAATCATTGACAAGGGTGATTTTATTCTTATAAATCCAAATACGAATTTGCCCAAGAATGAAAGCGAATTTAATGAAAATGATGAATAATTAATAAGCTTAAATTCAAGGGCATTGAATATGTTGTTTTGTGCTTTAGACACTACTGAATTTAATCGTGTGTCTTCTTGTGAAACAGCCCACGAAACTTGGACAATCCTTCAAACCACTCATGAAGGAACTAATCAAGTAAAGGAGTCCAAGATCGAATTAAGCTTCCGTGATTATGAGTTTTTTTAGATGAAGAAAGATGAGAATATCACGGAGATGTATAAGAGATTTTCTAACCTTGTAAACGAGCTAAGAGGGCTTGGAAAGAAATTTGAAACAATAGAGCTCGTGAAAAAGATTCTTCGATCATTGTCGGAGTCATGGAGTATAAAAGTCACGTCAATTGGAGAGTCAAAAGATTTAGGAAAAATGGGCATGGATGAACTCATTGGAAGTCTTTTGACTTATGAGATGAAATGGAAGCCCAAAGAAGAAGAGAAAGTTAAGGCAAAGAAAAACATTGCTTTGAAAATTGAGGAAAGTTCAGATGAAAAGTCTTCAATGGATGAGGAAGACATGAGCACACTTGTTAAAAAATTCAGCAAGTTTTTCTCAAACTCCAAAGGAACAAGAGAGAAGAAGAGCAAAGGAGTCATATGCTATGAATGTAAAGAGCCTGGACATATTCGCCAAGAATGTCCTCTCTTGAGAAAAAGAAGGAAAGAAAAGAAATCCAAAAGGAAAGCTCTAGCCGCCACTTGGAGTAAAAGCGATAACTCGAATGATGAAAGCGAAGAGGACAACAAAAGAGAAAATCAGTGTTATATGGTGAAGAGTGATTCCGATGATGAGGTAAATAATTCCAACTTTATCTCATATGATGAATTGCAACATGCCTTTGATGATTTGGTAATTGAATTCAAAAATCTTAGTTCTAGAAATAAAATTTTGAAGAAAAATAATTCTTGTATAAAACTAGAACTAGATACAATGATAAATAAATATGAAGAATCAAAAAGGGATATAGACTTAATTCTTCAAGAAAAAAATAAAGAATTAGAATTCCTAAGGAAAGAAAATGAAAATTTGATAAGTAAATTGTCTAGCACAAATGAAATACTTGAGAAGTATAAATTAGGCACTAAAAGACTTGATGAATTGCTTGCTTCTCAAAGGAACACCTTAAACAAACAAGGCCTAGGTTACAATACATGTAATCCATCTTTAAGTAATTATAGGTCATTAAAAGGTCAAAATGCATTACATTTGAAATGCACATTTTGTAAATTTGTTGGACATGTGTTTAAAAAGTGTCCAATTAGGAATGGAAAACCTTTTAGAATCAAGAAGGTTTGGATTCCTAAAGGGACATCTCTATATAACCAAAATGGACCCAAAACAACTTGGGTACCAAAGAAAAGTTGAGTTCTTTTGTGCAGGTGTGCCTTGAAGTCAAGAGAAGGAAATGAAAATATAAATTGACTTTGCAAGGCTTGTGACAAAAGTGTGGTGCTTGGTAAATCCAAGTAAGTTTTTCTTGTTTAAATTATGTGAAAAATAATTATGTTTGCATTGGTATGACTATATGTCTGAATATATGCATGTGTTGTATGGTTAATTGATATATGAACATTGCATATTGTATCCAACTTAAATTCAAGTCTAATCAATTCGAAGTTGTTTTCGAATTTGGTTGACATATGATTTAAAATAATGCTTCGCCTCAAAAAGGGTCAAAATATTCAAGATTTGTGTCTTAGAGTGTTTTGATTTTTTTTTTAAAGTTTTTGGATGTGTTTTGAAATTTTGGTGTCATGTACGCCCGTGCTTCATACAGTCACAGGCGTACATTGTTTTGAAAGCCACGTGTCTGTTTTATTTTGTTGCAGTCACGACCATACATTATATATGTACGGCCGTGCATGATTTCTTCAAGCTTTAAAAATTGGGATTTTACGCCCGTACAGTTTTTCTTCACAACCGTGACTCATAGTGCAAATTTTAAAAACTCACGGTCGTACACGTTTATGTACGCCCGTACATGCGACGGTATAAATTAAAATCGCACATATTTTTTTCATTTCAAACGAAATCCCTAAATTTTTCTTTCAAATCCTCTCAACCTTGTGACTGATTTTCAACCAAAACCCTTGCAAATCATCAAGTTTCTCCTCCAAATCATTTGCATTCTTCCTAAAAATCATTCCTCAAACCCTAGCTTTTAAAAATCCTTCTCTTTATCCTTATTTCATCAAATCCGTGGGAAGCACTATGCCTAGGATTAAGATGACGACTGTGAAATCAAAAGCTCACGCATATGGGATTAAAGTGCGTGATAGCCAACAGCGGAAGGCTCTGGATGCGATTATAAATAGAGGTATTTACATTGGTCGTTCTTTACATTTGCGCATTCTTACTGATGTTGGGTTAAGTGAGGAAGTAAATAGATTAGTATCAAATGCTAAGTGGTTTAAGTTATTCACAATGCAGTATGAAGTTTATGAAAATTTAGTGAAGGAATTTTATAGTTCTCTGAAAATCGATAAAAATGCGAGGAGAAATATTAAAGATTATGTGATGAAGTTTAGGTTACTAGGAAATGAATTTGTTGTTTATCCTGAAAATCTGGCTGAATGGTTAGAATGCGATTGTGAAGGATTGGTAGATGTCCCCTTAGGATACAATTCGAATGAAGCATGGCGTCATTTGGGAGGAATAGGGACATATAATGTGCACACTTCAAAGAGTAGTCTGTTTGAAAGCCCAGCCTTACGTGTTGTACATAGAATGATTATGTATACATTGAATGCAAGACAACATACAAATGGGCATGTAGGTGTGAAAGATATGGTCTTGCTTGAGGCTACCGAAAACAGATATTAGATAGATTCTGCTAGATGGCTTATTCAGAAAATAAGTGAAATCCAGGAGGGTAGGGGTAAAATAGACTTCTGTTAGTTGATTACTTTCATAGCCATCAAACTAGGATTAGAGCCCGAAGCCAATGAACCGGAGTATGTGTATAATTTTTTAGAAAGCTACTAGTTGAATGTTGAAGCTCTCTTCAGAATGGGTGTAATTAAAAAGGATGGAAGGTCAGGTTGGCGATTGGCTGATACCATACTAGAAAATGAACTGTCAATGGCTTCATCTGAAGGACCCTCTCATAGGCCTGAATCGAGTATAAGAAGAAGCAAGAGAGGAAGAGTTGAGGCAGGGCACGAAGAACAATCTCCTTCTGAAATGCAGCAAGTTTTGGCCCACTCACAATCTATTCAAGAACAACTCCTTAATCTGGAAAGTCATTTGAACAATCGCTTTGATAGATTAGAGTTTCGGGTGGATGAGTTGGCTTTGAGGATTCCCGGCATGAGTATGGGAGATAGCGCACCAAGTGAAACTCCCACGGATGCCCCTTAGTATAATTCTTTTTTACATTTTTTTTTTTTCCTTTCATGAATATTTTATCCAAAATTGTGACTAATCTCAAAGTTTTTCATTTTCTCCATTTGAGGCACAGTTATATTTATCAATTCATTTGAACTCTAGTTGGATCAATCTTTGTGTTTATGCTTGTTTGATGATGTGGTTGATTGACTGATAGTGTTAATTGGAAGTGTTAATATTTGTGTTGTGTTTGTTTGTTTTGGGAAATATCTAAAAACAAGGGAGATTATGCCAAATTTTTTTTTATTTATGACAAAAAGGGGGAGAAAGGGATAAAATGTGATATGTGATTAGGAAAATTGAACATTAAAAAGGGAAGTCAAAGTGCAAAAGAAATAGGGAGTTTAAGTCAATTTGAAAGGGGGAGTAAGAATAAAAATTACTTTGCCTTTTAATTCGTTTTAACATTTGAATAATAACACATTTTAACATATTTTTTGTCATCAATCAAAAAGGGGGAGATTGTTGAACCCCTATGTGTTTTGATGATAACAAAAATGATGTTAAAATGACTAATATGTCCTGGCATGGATGAAAACATGACCAAAATAGGACAAAGTTGTTTTTGTGTTATGCAGGCATAATGTACGACCGTACATATATTACGTACACCCGTACATAAAGCAAATCGATCTCGTACATGCTTTCTCACACTCCCGTAACACTGTTCATGCTCGGTTCTGTAAAATTGATATTGGTCATTCACGCCCGTACACATAACATGTACGCCCGTGCTAGACCAATTCCTTGCCAGTCACAAGCATGAACGTCCCGTGAGTGCGTCGTACATAAGTCAAAGCAATCAAGCTGTATGTACGCCCGTACGTGGTTGATGCACGTCCGTGAATATGCAAAGGGAAGTCACGCCTTCAAGTTACGACCAGGTCAGCCCGTACAAGGTCAAAGGATCAAGAGGCTAAATACTGTACGCCCGTGAATCGTCTATGTACGCCCGTGCATAGGCAAAATATGAAGCGTACATGATCTCGTACAGGATGTCATGCATGACTCCGTACTCAGTTCTAGAAAATGAAGGGATACAAAGTCACGCCCGTACATGATGGTGTCACGCCCGTACATAATCTGGCGCCAAGAAAAAATTAGTCGTTAGGAGAACTGCTCAAGGCATTAATTGACGAGGTCACGCCCGTTAAGGTGTGTGTACGCCCATACATGAGAGCAAATTTTCAACTTTAGCTGCTCCAACGGATCTATTTCTTCTCCAACGGATTCCTACCTTTTCTAGCAAGCTTTGAGCTATAAATTGAAGGCTCTTTGAAGTGAGAAAGTTTGGAGAACAAGTGCACTAATCTTAACTTCAATTTTCTTTCAATCTCACTCAATCTTTCATTCCTCACATTGCTAAATCTTAAGGAAATTTATTTGTGCAAATTGTTTATCAGACTTAGAGAGGCAATTTTGTTCTTTTATCTTGCTTACAACAATTTTTGGGCACAATCTCGTATAACTATTGTTAAAGGTGAAATTCCCTTGAATCAAAACTATATTGTGGGCGAAATCCTGTATCAATTATTGTAAGCGGTTGGGCGCAATCTCGATTCAACTAGTGAAAAATTCAAGAGTTTTTGCTTGAAGAAGTGGACGTAGGAGGCTTGTGTTCAAAGCTCCGAACCACTATAAAATTGGCTGAGCATTTTTGTCCCTTACTCTATTTAATTTGTGTTTATAATATTTACTTGCTTGGTTGTGATTAATTGATATTATATGCATATTTGAGTTGATAGAATAGGAAAACGTTTTCAAACTTGATAAATTTTTTAAATAACCTATTCATCCCTCTAGGTTATTTGTCATATTACATTTGGGGTTTTACAGATTGTGTAGTGTATATGGATCATATGGATTATATGAACTATGTAGAGTATGGCTACTTTGAATCAATCTTCTTAAAGGATTAGGCCCTAACCCATTTGGTAAAATAATCTATGGCTAAGAAATATTCATACTTATTAAAATTCTTGCTACCATGCCATTAGGCCTTAACATTTCATGCCAACTCTTGCTACCACAATGTACTCATGTTTATTATAAGCAATAGGTAAAATTTTCCTAATGATGTCGATTCCCTAAATCGAGAAAGATCAAGAAATAGTCATGCTAAATAACTCTAACGTTGGAATTTGGTTTAGATTGGCACGTAGTTGACATTAATGGCATCACTTTACAAACTATACATAATCTCTCTCTATTGTTAACTAGAAATATCCTTAACGAAGAATTTTCTTTTTCAAAGATTTTCTATTCATATATGGATCGCAAAACCCAACATGCATATTTTCCATCAATTGTTGTGCTAGTTTGATTAATTTGAAAATAAGTTCATCTATGATGGTTAGCTTTGAGAGGAAGTAGTTGATGTATTATAAATGCCCTATGAATCCTTTTACCTCTTTTACTATATTTGGGAGGGGGGTATCTCTTGGATGGCCTTGATTTTATCTAGATCTAGCTCTATTCCTCGTTAACTCGCTAAGTGATTTAACACATTTCCAACTGTTACCCTAAACACACATTTCTTCAAGTTTAATTGGAGCTTATATTTGATCACTTTTTGTAAAAAATTTTCTTGATTGATAAAATACTCCTCTTGGGTTCTTGACTTGATTACTATGTCATCCATATATACCTTTACTTCTTTATAGATCATGTCATGGAACAAGGTAATAGTTATCCATTGACAAGTTGCTCTTGTATTCTTGAGCCCAAAAGACATTACCTTGAAACAATATGTTTCCCATTTTGTGATAAAGGAGGTTTTAAATTTGTTATTAGGTGTCATCATAATTTGGTTATATGTAGCATACCTATCAACAATGACATCATGGAACTTTCAATAATGTTATCTACCAAGAGATCAATATGTGGAAATGGAAAATCATCTTTTGAGCATGCTTGTTTAGGTCTCAATAGTCTACACACATCCTAACTAGTCCACTTTCATGGGTATGGGTAATATTATCCAGTCAATCTATATACTCCACTACTTCCAAAAACCCAATAGCAATTTACTTGTCCACTTATTCTTTGATATTCTTACTCTATTCATCCCTTAATTGCTTGATCTTTTGTTTGATTGGCTTGACATTAAAGTATGTTAGGATGACATGTTGAGCAATATGTCTATCGATTCTAGGCATGTCTTCATAAAACCAAGCCAATGCTTCCTCATATTCTATTAGGATTTTGATAAACCCCAGATTTTCCTCAGGGTTTAAGTTAATGGTAAATTACATCATTTTAGGTTCGTCTAGTGTGCCAATTTTAACAAAGGTTTTTTCTGCATTGCTAACCGTGAATGCATGAATGTCATCATTAATGTTATGCATAAAATCATGAGATAACAAGTAAGTAAAATAGAAATCGTTATTACTATTTTTCAAAAACGATGTTCTCAAATACATCAGATTATAGGACATCTCCAAAAGAATCAAATATATAAACTACTAGTAGGGCATCCTTAGGGGCATATTATTTAATAGCTTATTTGGTAGGTGTTTTATCAATGATTTCTTTTTTGGGCATTAGAAGGCCTATGTTGTTAACTAGTCAAAAGCTCCACTTTACCTTGAAGGTCATCACTACCTCTAAGTCCTTAGTAAGTAGGTTTTTCTTCTTAATTCAATTATACCTCTCTCATATTAAGAAATCAATGGTATTCAATTCTGGAGACAGTTCAATATAAGCTTCTTTAGGTTTTTGTACTTAACCTTTTGTAAACAGATCATATAGCCTCTTATTATTTTTCTCAACCTCTTTCTCTTTAGTGCTTTCATCTTTTTTCTCTTTGTACCTTAGTCTATCTCTAATAGTTTAGGACTTATAATTTGGCAACATCGTAAGCCCGTTCCCATATCATCCTAGCCCAATCTAAGGTAAAAATTGTTGTTTTCTTATCATACTCATGATAAGAAGATTACTATCCTTAAATTTTATAGTTACCACTTAAAATCTTCTTCATAGGGGTGGCTTACTCCACACAGCCACCACTTTGAAATCTTTGTTCACATGTATAGTTACTATTTCATCTTCACATGGGAACCATCTTCTTGTTAGGGTTGGTATCTTATAACCTAGTATATGTCATATAATTTTTGTATTTACTTGGACTATATTGTAATTTATAAATATATTATGATTATTAATACAAGATATTTTAATCATATTGATGTTGATATATATAAATAAATATATGATATATGATGTGCCCTTAATATGGTAAAACTATGATGATAGAATCAGATAACTGATTGTGTTTTTCATATATGCATAATAGTGGCTATACTAAAACAAGTTTATAATCTCGACATCAAAATGAAACCCTTAGGGCATTAGTGATGGTGTAAGGATTATCATAGTGTATATGATCTTCAAAAAATAGTAGTGGTTTGTATGTGTCGAGATTTATTAGGGTAACCTGATCCTATACATAGATGCATGATTTGGTGATTATGTTCACTAAACTAACCTAATGATAAAGATCCTATGTAGAGTATGTTTCTCAGTGGTTATGAATCAATCTTTATAACTTGAAGGGTATATGTAATCTTTTGATTTGAGATCTATTAGATCATCTTATACTAGAATTGATGTTGTTGGATGTCATCAAATGCACCACTGTTAATAGAGTGTTATAAAGGTAAGTGAATGGCCACATCATGATCAATATAAAGGTTATAATAGATCGACAAAAGGTTTGTCAATCTCGGATATATATATATATATATATATAGTAGTATCATATAGTCACACCTCCCATGTCTGAGTATGTATGTATATATATATATACTCACACTCGCATCACAAACATACATACTTAAACATGAAAACATTTGTAGAAGTTTAATCATTCATACAATCATGCATTAGTAGAAACATAAAACATTTATTATTATATGTTGAAAAAAAAAACTCTTTTATTACTTATGCCTTTGTAAAAAAACATAATATGTGTAAACTATACTCAAACTCAAGTTATGATACTTATAAAATATGAAGTATACAAAATATATGAAAATTGTACAACATATAAACCATATAATATCCTATCCATAGTCATCTCATAGTACTCTTTCAACAGCACAAACTTAACATGCAAGGAAAAAAATTTTGGAATTAGTGAACAATCACTCAATAAGCATCTCATAACCTAATATACATCATCCTAACCTTGAAGCATTATAGCCTTATCCTATTACTTTTATTATGTTCTTTATTCTTGTCATTCTTACTTTATCTTTCCATTTAATCATGTCATGGTATAAAACATGTTGAAAACCATGAATTAGCCTGAAGGCCTTATTTTCTTAAAATTCATTTTTCTTGAAAAACCTATAATTGATCTAAAAATCTCATCATTAGTGACATTACCTTCCATTATATTAACTTTTTCAGTATCCTTAGACCTTAACAATTCTTTCTTTTGGACTAGTATGCTAACTCGTTCTATAATTAGGCTCTTTGAGTCTTTTGACTTAGCCTCAAATAGTGGATTGTTACTAAAAGAAACTTTTTGTAACTTCTTCCCTTCTTGAGCCCACCTAACAGAAGAATCTATCATTGGTTGCAAAACAAAATGTCAACATGGATGCATGGCTCATGAATGTATGCATATGTATGTTATGAATGCAATATTTCACATTTTTATTCCTTTATTTGTCTTTTTATTTCTCTAGTAAGCGAATAGTCAAAGTCTTTTATACCCTAAGTGGGGTTAGTATCGACTAAGCCATCAGGAGACTTAGAGGTTTATGTCTAAGACTCTAATAAATCACCATATGTATCGACCTTTTCTTTGTATACTCATTTAATGATATGTCATAATATGTTTTAAAAGTTTCAACAAGACAACATTTCAACAAGCCTTCCTTTAATAGGATTGTTTGAAGAAATATTAACAAAATTTTGGCAACATAACCCCTTTAAAGTAGGGAACCTTATAAAGTCTTTTATCCCTTAACTAAACAATTCCTTGGTTATGGATCACAAAGCCTTAGGTGTACAACGACTCAAGAAAACACGACATATTACAAGAGGAATATACAAGGATACAAACCTTTACACATGGTGATTTGACTCGATCAATCATTCTAGGGAAAAGTTCTATAAGTGTACATTATTCCAAAATTCGGAATTTCTACTATTACAATAATTATAATGAATATAAATTATTAAAAAAAGTAATAGCTCAAAAACAAACCATATACATAATCAAATAGACATTACAAAACATTGATACTATAACTCATGTTATATCGTTATCCCACGATAATCAATATCAACAACCATATCTACCTTATCAATATGCATAATTCCATCAATATCATGTAATTATGATGACCCATTACTATCAATAGCATGTATAAATATTCCACAATCAGCATATTATCAATTTCCCAAGTCCCAATATCATTTATAATTACCATAACATCAAATAATCAGCATATACAAATTATCAGTTGTTCAACAATTAAAACAAACGGTGTTCCAGAAATCATAAAATAAAAAAAAAAAGTGAAAATTAAAAATTTGAGAATAAAAAAAAATTAAAGGAGAAACAAATCCAATAAAAGCAATAAAGCCAACCAAATATTCATATGCAAATTATTGGTATTCCCCTCAGGTCCATATACCTGTTTGAGAAGGCTCCTTCGAACATTTCTTCTAACGAACAACACCTTGAGATTCTACGAATGAATTACAACTTTTTTCAATTACTCTAAAATTTTTCGGTATGTGTTTATGGATTCTCTAAAATTCTTTCAGTAATTCTCTTCAAACTTGTCCTAGCCCTTTATATAGAGTAAAGGAAATCTTAAAAAAATCTCAAATCTAAATCAAATCAGAATCCATGCACAAAAAATCAAATACAATCAAAGCAATTAAAATCCAAAAATAAATAAAATTTAAACAAAATCAAATTTAAAATTAAAATTAAAATCAATAAAACTAAATCAAATCAATAAAACATACAAATCAAATCAAATCAAAGTCAAGTAAATTAAAAAATAAAATCATCTTAAGAAAAATAAAAGATACAATCAAATCAAATTGAAAACAAGTAAATTCAAAAATCAAAAATAAAATTAACTTAGCTAAAATAAAAGATACAATCAAATAAATTGAAAAATCAAAAAATAAAATCAACTTAATCAAAATAAAAGATAAAATTAAATCAAATCAAAATCAAGTAAAACAAAAAATCAAATCAAATCAAAAATAAAATAAAATAAAAAAATCAACCCAATTGAAATAAAAAATAAATCAAATAAAAATAAAAATAAAAATAAAATCAAATTTTAATAAAATCAATTAAAATCATATGGGCCCAAGTTTGGTTCTCAAGCTCTAATCCTATGGAGATAGACTTATAAAGACTTTATGAGTTCTAAAGCTTAGGCTTGGACATACATACTAAATGTGTCCTTTATTCGTGGGTTTTAGACCTCAATCGGTTATTCAAAAAATTTTGTATGAAAACCTTGTAGATTATTATTATCGAAAAATATACAATTTGGTCAAGATAAGATATCTACACAAAGTCTATTATTATAGTAAGACTGCAAATAGAATTACTTAGAAGCCAACTCTTCGTGACTAAACAAAACATATTGAAGTTGACAAATACTTTATTATTTAAAAGATTGATAGTTGAGTTATTTGTGTGCTATATATGCAAACTATCAACAAGTTATCGATGTCCTAATGAATGGGTTACACAAGAAACGATTTTGACAGCCCATAGTAGGCAAGCTGGCTATGGAAAACATCTGCAAGAGGAAAATCCAAACTGGGTTTCTTGATTCATACCATCTTAAATATCTTAGTTTCATAATTTCCTATCAAAATTATCTCTTAATCTTGGCTAAGATATATTGTAAATATAGTGTAGACAGAGGTCAAGTCAGAAGTCTAACTCTAGAAGGATTGAATTAATAACAAACCAATTTATCTATCAACAACTTCTCATATTCATATCATATGAATAAGACTAATGTAATATCAATATTAATATAAAATTAAAAAAAAAAGTTATACGCTTATTCAAAAAATATTTTTTATTTAATTATGTTAATATTTTGTGAAATGATAAAAATACTTTTAATAAAAATTATAATAAAATATAAAATAATATTAAAATAATAATATAATTTTTAATTCAAACAAACAAAAATATTCTTATGATTATTAATATTTAACAATTGACCTTTAAATTTAATCATTGATTTTGATTTATGGATAGGTGTTTAGGTTTTTAAAAATTGAACACTAAAATTTTGCCATTTAGGGAAAGCTTGCATGGGATTAAGTCATTTGACCCACATTCAAATACGACATTATTAATTGAACCACAACTTCATGAAAAAACCAACAATAAATTGTATATAGAAGAAACTGAGAAAGGACAACCAATTTTGCTAAAAAAATAACATAAAATCAAAATAAAAAGGAATTTTTTTTTTTTTTATGAGTTGTCTTGTCAGTGTTCCCAAATGGAAAAAATTGAACAAATTAAAACTTGGGTCTGCTTTGTAGTGTTTTATGAAAAAGTTGTACTTAGATTGACAGTATTTCCATTGCCTTTCCTGTATGAAAAAGTTTTTACAATTTAAATTACGGAGTTTATAAAATTTATTAAAATGATATCGTTTTAATTAATATATGTAATTTATAAATAAAAAACTCGTTAATAATTTGCATTGAAAAACTAATTAAAATGTTTAACTCGATTGAATTTGAGTTCAAATTTGTATTTATCAAACTTTTCAAATTTGATTTTTTATTAATCAAATCAAATTTAAAATTAAATTATTAGAGTAGTTCATAGAAAGTTTTGAGACTCAATGGTTTTATACGGGAAGAATCGTAATTTTATAAAACTTGATATAGCATGCCAAGCCTGACGCCGTACCTTGCAGGCATGGGCTCGAATATAATTTATTCCCCGGCCGAGCCAGCCTCCGTTTCAGAAAGTTGTTTTTAGCCCCCACACTACCTCTTCTGGTGGTGGTCTCTCATACTCATTACTTGAGATAAAAAAAAAAAATGTTCGCATTTTATTCGAATACTGGTTATCCCTTTATCTTTCTTCCTAAAATTTTTCAAAATTTTCTCCTTTGCTTCTTCAAATATCAAGAGAGAAAACCATGGAAAATGGGAGATATTCAACATTATAGTTCCTTCCGTTTCCTTATTCTACAATTTGGGAAATGGAAAATTCATTTGCTTCTTCAAATGAAAAATTCATTTATCCACTTTGTTACTCAATTCCGCTGATAAAAACCGTTGCCTAGAAGATTAGAAAAGTCATGTTTCCTTTTCTTTATTTCTTCTTTTCCTCACCACTCTTCAGATCAAATTCTTGCTCCCTCAAAATCCTAACTCCCTTGTTGGGCTCCATAGTGGAACCTTTACAAACGGCAATGAGACTCCGAGGTAAGAATTGTTCCATACAGGACATGTTGGGACTCTAGCTTGCATTTGATGATGCAATTAGAGATGGAGTTAATATCTTGTCAGATTGTCTTGCTTCTAAATCTAATGCTCTCCTAGGAGATTATTTCAATGATGCCATCTCCAGTGGGTCCTTCCAAGCTGCAAGCCATGGAATTTTGATAGTTTTTTCGGCTGGAAATGAAGGCTCTGCAACAAATCTTGACCCATGGATGTTCACTATTGCTGCCAGTTCAACATACAGGGATTCTACATCTGATAAATGGTGTTAATTTCACGGTATAGCCATTTTTTTGTGTGTTACGAAATTATGTTAGTATTTCGAGCCTCTTATTGGTTACTGACATCAAATAGGGATAAAGTTCTGTTTGGATTAAATGCCTCTGTAAGGATCATCCTTGCTTCCAAAGCCAATTTCTTGTGATTCTGTAGAAGAGAGGAAAGGAGAAAAAAAAAAACGGATATTCCTATCTTTCTACATGATTGTCTTCAATATCGAAAATAGGAAATAAGCAAATGAATTTTTTGACTGATAAAAAATTAAATTCAAACTCAAACTCAAAGAGCGTAGCAAATATGAATTCAAACTTGAGCTCCAAACTTTGACAAATCAACTTGAATTTCTTAGTGAATCTATTAGCAAACCTTTTATCGATCTTTTTATAAAAACGATAGTCATTAACATTAATCATTAACAAAGTTCTTAATGAACTTTTTAACATAATTTATCAAAACAAAATTGTTTTGACACATATTAATAAAAACAATATCATTTTAGTCAATTTAAATTAAATTTTTTTAAACTCACGAGATTAACAAACAAAACACCATTCAAATTTGAGCTTAAAAATTAAAATTGCAAACTTAAACTCAAACTTGAGTTTGCTTGAACAAAACTCATTTCAGTTTGAATCTAACCCTAATGTAAATCAACCAAAGAACACTGCTAAAAGAAAGAATCATTAACCGACAAAACTCTTCCAAAGATCCTATCTTCTTCCTTATATTTCATCATAAGAAAATATTAATTAATGTTACATATTGATATTCTTTAAGCATTTTCTTTTTTGTAATTTTTCGATGAATCTCTAAGAGGTATTATGGAGATCAGAAAAAAATGGATACACTGGGACTATTACTATAGCATATACATGAATCTCCATACTATCACAAAATGAAGAAACATGGCACTATGAGGTTGCCTGCAACAATTCCTTAAGATCATATCCTTGTAGCTGTCCACACAACAAAGAACGAAAGAGTTTAGTAGTTGCTACAAGAATCATGGTTCTGTATAATCGTTTCTGCATATTACATCATAATTTATAAAAAAAAAAAAACTTGCCACCAAAGACCAATAAGCAAAATATTTTACCTGAAAAAAGGTAAGAAGCAAAATTACTCCTGAGTTCCAGAAAGCATGGATTGTGATGGGAGTTAGAAGGTTGCGAGTTTGAGCATATGAAAATCCCAAAGCAGTCCCTACATATATGATCAAAGTTACTTACCAAAAAAAATGCTAAAAGTTCCTTTAGTTTCTGAAATAAACATAGAAAGTTAGACATGTTACTCTGTTTAGTCTTTAACATCCGTTCGTGATGTAATTCATTTACCTAGCACAAACAGCTGGGGAAACTCTCCAGGAGTCAGATGTGCAACTGCAAAGACAGCAGCACTGATGATAACGGCAATTGGTGTAGGAACCCTGCAAAAGGATTTTGAATTTCAGAAACGTCAGTAAACAGAGCAATGGTTAGTTAAAATCAATAGGAAGTAAGTCAAAGAATCCCCTCAGTTGTCAATGCATATAAATCCATTCAAAATTGTTAGACGAGATAGGGTAGTAAAGCAAAATGCAATAAAAAAAATGAGGATACAATGAACAAGTTGATAGACATTATTCTACTATTTTCAGTTCTTATAGGATCAACAGCTTTAACCCAAATATTTGGAAACTATGACATATTACAAGTCTCTTTATTATTTTACTTTGCAATCTACTAGTCTGCAAAATGTATTTCCCCAAATTTCATCCACTATTTTTTACAAACCTACAATCTCAGTGAACAGCACTGTCTTCATAAACAAGACAAATCCACACCAGCCACTTATATCATCTTCTCCTCAATCAGAGCAGCACCAAACTCCTCAAACAAGCATTATTTTCAATTTGGTCCATCTTGTGTAGTTGTACATCCTCAAAGACACTTATCTGTTTCATCTTCATAATAGTATTCTCAGATTATAATTCTGATTCACAAAGCAATTTTCATGTCCTACTGATGAATAGTACTAGTTCATAGGAAAACAAAATGTAGAGTCAAATTTATTATGGTTATTCCCTCAATTCCAAGAAAATGCAACCAGATCTAGTACAAAAAATTTCAATGCTGACAAATATGAATTATTTTTCAAATATCTTTTTTTTTTTTTTTCTGAGAATATGAAGAATTGTTTTAATATCTAATACAAATAAACACATGTCTATATTAAAAAAGATGAGGCTGCTAAAGCTTTTCAGTCATCTCTTGTAAGAGTTTAGTTAGAAAGAAACCAAGTTTCTTAAGTATGATGTACCATCAAATATCACCAGATCTTGGACATAATAATGCAACACAAACAAATTAATTATTTTTCAGATATCAGATAAGCAATGTACCACTTAGTCAGGGACACCATAAAAAACCCTCGAAAGACATTCTCCTCAAGAAGGGGTGCCAAGAAGCCTGTTATGCCCACCAAGCAAGCAGTACTACGATGGAAACCAATGTGATTATATAACTTTCACAATAGTTTAGAGTACTGAAAAAAAAAATCAGTCCAGAAAGTTCTGTAATAGAAAAATTAACTGTTCAAGAAATGCATGCTCGATCAGTTAGGTAATTTATAGCCAAGCATGGAAAGACCTTTAGCTTAAATTACCTAATACTTGAAGATCCAATTAATGGAAGCAACTGAACAAGAGCATCTGTCTGAAATCAAGCAAAGAAATTATTACAGGATACATTTTACAGTGAAAGCATAAAAAGCTTAGATAACTTGAATGAAATGTACATCAAAATATCCAGCAGTTTGATATTTTATAAGCATAGTAAACAGGGGAGGAGCATTAAGTTGACTAAGGGCTTTGCTTTTGTGAAAAAACTATGCTATTACTATTCTATTGGTATAAGGTAGTATTACAATGGTCGTTCCATCAGTCAAGTTCACATGATTACATGTCATTACTTTAAAGTATCACTTATACATAAAATTATCATTAACATTAGTTTTAGAGATTCTCCAAAGTCCGCCCTGGCTTTCCATTTTCTCATAATATACCCCTTTTCTGTTAATCATTGAAATCAAGATATTAGAATAAAAACGATTTCCTTTTCAATTTGTGTCAAAATACCAAAATGAACTGGACTCAGAAGATAATAATTTTTTTTTTTTATCTCAAATAACAATTTTTTGTGAAATTTTTTTCTTTTCATTGTTTTGATTCCTATTCTTTGATTGGTTATTCATTTGAACCCCATACTTGAATTGGTTGATGTTTGTTTATTTAGGTAATGATTTATCATTTATGCATGCTGCATTTGGAGGATAAGATTTGTTAAGTTCCATTGATCATTCAAATAATTAATTGTACAGATGAGATTACCCCCAAAAAAAACTGAATTATTTAAAATTTACATTTCCAAAAGATCGAACACAATAAGTACCTCAATCAACTCACAACAATTCTTTAAAAACTATGCAAATGACAGTGGTGCCACATAACTTTATATATAGCATAAATTACAAGCTTGTATTAGTCGAATCATCAACAATTCAGCTACATGAGGAGATAAAACATTGCTCTAAAGATACAGGCTCATGAATTTGGACTTAAATTTCACTACTTCACCAAGAAAATTGCAAACAATAAATATATAGATATCTTGAAGTTGCAAACAAATTTCTAACCTCTCGTTGTGGGGGGCTCTCGCCACTAAACAAGGACATGGTAGCTCCTGTTAAAGCAATAGCTAAAATGGCACCGCCTAGACCAATCCCTGCCCATAAGAGCCATCCTTTCTGTAGATTTAAAGGTTCCCTCAAATCTACATCACCATGAATTCAAAAATGAGTCAAGAAAATTCTTATATAAACCCAACTTCCAATGACAACTGATAATAGAAAGTATCAGCTGATAATAATGCTACTGAATCCAATACCGCCAATCTATAAAAGATTAAAAATAATATTGCATTGGCCATCAAATAAGCTAATAATTAACGCATACGGGAAGGAAAAATTGAAAAAACAAGTTTTCAACAATCAATACCGTATTTGAAAAAATCTTCAGGAAGCGGTTTAAAAGAGTTTGAAATGCCGTATAGAACTGCAAGCACAACTGCAGTTGTAATGCTGCAAAAACAAGAAGGTTCAATGATTTAATTGCAACACAAAAGGAGATAGAACATAATAATCGATTTAACATAATTAATGACTCTCCACAAAAATGTGAGTCACATACCCTTGATCCAAAAACAAAATCTCTGCCTTCTCATCCAAACTGAGTTCTTCAATTTTAAGTCCTAAATAAGGTATAGCAGCTGTCTCTACCAACCCTGTCAGAACAAAACTGTCTGAACAAAATTTAAACTTTATGCCAACTCCAAAAGGAAATAAAAAAATATATTACAATATCAATACAAAACACTAATCATTGTTAAAAATAGTATAAATTTAAAAATAAATGACACCTTAATCCACAAGCAAGCGAGGTTAGCGAAGCTGTCTGCCATCCCCACGGCACGTCCCATCGCTTTAGCACTGGCCAGTCCAATTTAGTTTCCTAGAAACAGAAAATAATGTTAAGTTATTAGAAACTGAAGAATAAAAAAGAAATAGCTGCTGGAGTGTGAAAATCTTACATTGGCTTGAATATTTTGTGGCTTGGAGTCTTTTCCGGCATTGAAAAAGCAAGCTGGAGTGAACCTTGGCTTTGAGTTGAGACCACCAAACCTTGAAAGTGGGTTTGGGGTGTTAACAAGAAAGGTCTGAGTTTGTTTGGATATGGTTCTGGATGAAGAAAATTGGGAGAAACAGTAGACGGAAGGTTGAGCTAGAGACCAAATCATTGTTTTAGTTTTGCTGAAGGTATAGAGTGGGGAAAAATTGGAGCGGGCGATTGCTCTTACTGAGTATGCGATAAGGTATGAAATGCGCATGGGCTATCTTTACTGACTACAGCCACGTGCCACGTCTGGGCATTTTCGTTGCCTGGGGTGGACCCAACATATATTTTAGGTCCATGAATTTAAAATCTGGATCTGGCCCAAATTAATTGAGACCCGGAGGCAAACTCAGTCTAGACTTATTTCAAAACTCGGAGTAGTCATTATTGGGATTTGAATAAATTAAGGTTTAGTTTAAAAATCCTTCTTCACCCTTAATTAGTATAAATGCTTTTACTCACCTAAAATAAACTCTACTAATAAAAAAATTTGAAAATAAAATTATTATTTTATCTTTAATATTTTATTTTTCCAAATTATTATATAACCTCAAATTAAAAATAAACTCTTTAGATATTTAAATTATATAAGAATCCAATTATTTTAAAAAAACTAAAAAGAAACCCTTTAAATATTGGTTGTAAAATAAAGTATTGGGATAGGTGTCTTTTAGCTAATTAAGTTTCTGTATAATTGTAATTATTTGTAAATATTAACAAAGAAATTTCTTTTGTTCATTTATTTGCATGCATGGTTATGATTATATTTGTTAAAAACAATATACCATTAGAATGATTGAATCGAGTCAAAAAATCAAATTAATTGATTGTATTCTTTCTATGTATTTATTAAGGTAACTATTCTAGAAAATGTTCATGGACCTAACATTACCTTAACATAGGGTATTAGTAATGAAGATGAGACTATCACAGTATTAAATAACCTCATTGAAAGGTAGTGATAGTTTACATATATTGAAACTATTAGTTTGAACTTTAGTGTGATACATAAGTGTATGCTATTTACAAAGTATATTCACTGGATTACCCTAATAAGAGAGTTTCATATAAAAGGTGATTTTTGTGTCTTTGAAATAATCCTTTTAATCTAATATATACATGTAGTCCTTCGAATTAAGACCACCAAACTACTTTTCTAACACTTAAAGGTAAGTGTAAGGTTAGTTAAGTCATTTTGTAGCCTTAGGATCGCTTTTGGCTTTTAAGAATAGTAAAATAGTCATTTAGAAGTTTAACTAAAATAGTACACATTGAAGGCCATGATTGAGCCACGTGTGTAAGGGCAAAGGCCAAAAGTCTGTTTCCACGCGGATGTACACCTTATGCATACCCATGCATGGTTAAGTTAACCAAGTCTATATAAAGGCGTCTTATGTTCTAATTTTTCATAAATCACATTAAGTCACAAATTACTCAGAGAGAGAGAGAGAATCCAAGAGCCAAGAAAAGTATTTATCGTTGTCACTAATTGTCATCATTTGGCTAAAGTTTAAGCAAGAGGAGAGAACACTTTCATAAGAACCAAGGTAAATAGAATCTTTATCTACTTTAAAGATTTTTTTTGAAAAGACGATGAAGAATGCCCTTTGAAAAAGTCAAATAATGATGATATGATTATAGTTTCATGAATCTTGGATGATTATTTGATGTTTATATATGATTAAAAGCATGCATGATTGATTAAGTAGGATTTACAATTAAATTATTGTGTTCTTAAGGAGTTGATGAGTGAGGTAGAATCAGGTCAAGAATTAGTATTGAATTTGTTGTCTTTGATGTGTTAATTGAGATGTTTCATGAAATATAATGTTATGTGATGATGATGGATGAATCTTGGTTGAAAAGAAGGAAGACTTCAATAAGATTGTAGGCACTCCTCCTGCATATTATTGTTCCTGCTTTTATATAAATTAATAATATAATTTTAATTAAAAATAACTAATGTTTCCAATAATACACAGCAGAAATACCTAAAACTGAACTGAAATATCGTAGCATGAAATCATGTGGTAAATATATAAATTAATATGGCTTAAAAACTTTCTTTTATATACGGTAATTATAAATAGGTTTAAAGATAAAAATCTCATCTGGAAAGCTATCGGAAACCCCATGAGGGTGTATTTGATCATTGAGAAAGACATCTTGTTCAAGTTTTTTTTCATAGCTCAGTTAGTTGATGTAATCCCTCAACGATTGATTGGTAACCTCCTATACATATACACCCCACAGGTACGTATTGAATGCCTTGATATCATCAACCATTTTTCAAACATCACTTGATATGAGTTTCCTGTTATCCGCCCCTAGTAAGTCGCAATGAAGATAGTATAATAATGTTATCTTCTCTACATCCATGTCATCATGCCCCCATGATCTTATCTCCCATATGGCCAGAAGGTTGTCATATAAGACTGATGTTCGCCTGGCAAAATATTTATCCATAATTTGGGATTACTTGAGACTATATAAATATAGGGATATATTTGATACCCGATCAAAGAGCAAGCCAATGATGAGGGCAAACTCAAACGGGTCAAATCAAACATCCATTCTATTAAGCTTGAACAAAAAATCTTTATTGTTATGTCCTCTTACCAACGACCACATAATGATTGAATACACCAACAGACTACCAAATTTATGTTCAGTCAACTACAATAGATGGTCGAAGCATGTTAAGGTAAACAATTTCAACTAACTTGATGTAAGGGCACTCTTAATGCACCCTATTGCATTGTTGATGTACCTGCAATTGACTAATGCTTTGGATTGGCATATGGTCAGAAATCTCTCATGGACAACATCCATTCTTTATCTTTGACTCTATATAATATTATAACAAACAAATTAGATGTTAATAATCATCACATAATCCTTTAAAATCAAATCCGTTAAAAACAGACTAAGAAAATCAGAACAAAGGGAGCATACATACCTATGCTTGTTGTGCACACGATCATGCATCCTTACACCATTATCCATGCATACCAAATATTGAACCTTTGGGGTTTTGATAATTTCGAAAATATGTTAAAATTTATGAAATGACAAAATTACCCTTAGCATAAACTTGGTTCATGATCAAAATCAGATTGAAAGGTTATTTTGCAGGAATATATGTGCACACGCTCGTGTACTGAGGAAATGAAGCCACACATGACCATGATCTTAATACACACGCCCATGTTATGCAGAAGTGGACACACATGACCATGTGCCGAAGGGCATATAAGCATGTGTCAAAGCAAAATGGCACACACAATCGTGTGCAGGAAGGAAACACAGCTGTGTGTCAAAGCAAATTGACACACACGGCTGTGTAGCACAAACACATGCCCATATGCAAGGCTAAAATGCAACCGTATGCTTCCCGTGTGTTGATCGTGCATATATCCCGTGCTACCTTCTAGAATCCAAAAAAAGATAGAAGAAAAATCAACATACGCCCGTGTGATGAAGGCACACACGCCCGTGCGATGAAGGCACACACGTTCGTGCTAGCACAAATATGACCGTTGAAAAGTGTAACATGACCGTGCAATAAAAGGGCATGCCCGTACAATTTTCCAGAAACTCTCCAACGACTCTCAAAATCATCCCAATGGCTACTTCTTCCCAATTCTTATAAATTGGAGATGATTTGAAGATTCAAGTGTTAGAGAATCAGGCAAAAGACTCTTACTTTTTCATTATCTAATTCTTCTCCAAATTTCTCTCATAAAATCACATTTATAAATTCATTAGAAAGAAACCTTGATAGCTCATTGTATATCAGTCTTGTGAGGCAAATTCTTGTAACATTTTCACAAACCCTTGGGTGTAATCCCGTGAAACTAGTGTGGGGCGTAATCCCTATTAAAACTAAGTTAAGGGTGCAATCTCTTGTATCAAAACTAGTGTATGAAATGCGAAATCCCTTAATTCAAAACTATTGTAACTTCAGGGTTGAAGTTAGTGGAAGAAAAATCTTCAAGCGGGGTTGCTTGAAGTAGTGGACGTAAGAGGCGTGGAGAAGCTCCAAACCACTCTAAATCGGTTGAGCAGTTATTTTCCCTTACTCTTTTTAATTTGTGTTTGTATTATTTATTTGCTTAGTTGTGTTTAATTGGAATTATATATATGTTTGAGTTGGTAGAATAGGAAAAAGTTTTTAAACTTGAGAAAGTCTCAAAATAACCTATTCACCCCCTCTCAGTTATTTGCTATTTAGTATTTAGGATTAACAATTGGTATCAAAGCTTGGGCTCTTGTTTTCAAAAATCTAACGATTTTTAGAGTTTAAGATCCGTTTTCGAAACTTACATGGTAAACATTTTTTAAAAATTGTCTATCAAAGAAGGGGGTAGTTCAAATAGACCATTCTTATTTTGTGGTGTTAATTATGGTCAATGAAAAATTCGTATGAAATTTTTTGTTCAATCCATTGACTATAAGCTTTGGAAAATTATTGATAAGGGTTATTTTGTTCCTATAAATTCAAATACAAATTTGCCCAAGGATGAAATTGAATTTAATGAAAATGATGAAAGATTAATGAGTTTAAATTCAAGGGCATTAAATATGTTGTTTTGTGCTTTAGATGCCACGAAATTTAACCGTGTTTCCTCTTGTGAAACAGCACATGAAGCTTGGATGATCCTCCAAATGACTCATGAAGGTACAAGCAAAGTGAGAGAGTCTAAGATGGAGATGTTTTTCTATGAGTATGAATTATTTAAGATGATAAAAGATGAAAACATCACGAAAATGTATAAACACTTCTTAAACCTTGTAAATGAATTGAGAGGATTGGGAAAAAGGTTTGAGAATATTGAGTTGGTCAAGAAGGTGCTAAGGTCATTGCCGGAAGCTTGGAGTATGAAGGTAATGACAATTAAAGAATCAAAGGACTTGACCAACATGGGTATGGACGAATTGATCGGGAGTCTCCTGACTCCTGAAATGGATGCCCAAGAAAGAGGAGAAAAAGAAAAATATCACACTCAAGGTTGAGGAGGATACAAGTGAAGATGAAGAAAACTCAACCAAAGAGGAGAGCTCGATGGATAAAGATGATTTGAAGATGCTCTCCAAGAAATTCAGCAAGTTCTTTTCAAAAGGGAAGAAGAAAAAGAAAGAAAAAGTGGTGACTTGCTACGAGTGCAGAAAGGAAGGGCATTATTGGTAAGAATGTCTTCAAGTGAAAAAGAAATATTTGAAAAAGAAGATATTTGTCGCTTTAAGCAAGGAGGATTCAAACGATAAAGATGAAGATGAACGAATCTCCTTATGCTTCTACACCGAAAACAAAAATTGAAGAAGTGGTGTATAAGTAAAGCTTGAAGCACAACTCATATCCAGATAAGTTATTCTAAACATGCTCAATTATGTGTTGTGAATGATGATTGTGTTAGTATGAAAATATGGTTTGTGAATATGCTGATTTATATGTTTGGGTGATGTGTGATTGATAATTTATGTGCCTAACATGAATTCGAATTGAATTGATCTAAAAATATTTTCAAAATCGGTCAACATTTGAATTCACATATTAATGACCCTCTTAATTGATCAAAATGAGCAAAAATCATATTTTGTTGTGTTTTGATTGATTCTAAATTTCGGCATTACACATTGAATTTTTCCAAATCACACGCCCGTGTATCAATTTCACACGACCGTGCTTGACCTTTGGTCAGCACATGCCCGTGCTATAATCACATGCTCGTGTTATCTTCAGTTTATAATTGAAAGACGCCCGTGTGTGAGAAAGTCACACGACCGTGTATAATTGGGCGTTTTGAAGCAAACACACGCCCGTGTGTTCGAGATACACACGACCGTGTGTATTTGGGGATCTTGACACACGCCCGTGTGTACGTGAAACACACAACCGTGTGTCTGTGACTATTTAAGCAAATCCAGTTTTTCTTCTTCATTTTCACGAAAATAGAAACCCTAGCCGCATCTCTTTGTCTCAAATCTCTCAAATCTCACTCAAAATCCACTCAATTTTAGTCAAATTTCTCACATACATTTGGCTTTTAACACCATTTCATCAAGTTTTCTTACATTTTCGCACGATTTCATATTGATTTTCACATCAAATCCATCAAAATCATTTGCATTTTAAAGTTTATCTTAAAAATGCCTCCAAGGATGAAGAATGCAAACACAAGATTGAATGAAGGGCCTTATGGAGTTATTTATTAAAATAAGGAGCAAAATGTACGCTTCAATCAACTTTTAGGAAAACCAATTTATGTTGGAAGGTGTTTAGATATATTAATTTTAAGAGAAATTGGAATTTTAGAGGATGTGATGATTTTGGTTAGAGCATTGAAATTAGAAAAATTATTTTTGATGAAACACAATGTGTATGAGGGATTAGTTTATGAGTTCTACAGTTCATTGCAATTAACGAAAGATCCTAGGGGAACAATTATGGATTATACTATGAAATTCATATTAGGAAATATAAATTGGACTGTAAAATCAGAGGAGTTAGTGAGTTGGATTGAGTATGATTATGAAAGAATTCTCGATATGCTAGGAGGGCATAATTCACAGGTATCCTAGATATATTGTACTGGAACTGATTATTATCATGCTTATAAAGCCAAGACATCGGCTATGTAGAGTCCGAGCTTGAAAATTTTTCATAGAATGATTACCTATACTTTAAATGCTAAAACAAACACCAATGAACATGTAAGTGTAAGAGATCTAACATTAATGGAAGTCACACTACAACACACGCAAGTGAATGTGGCTCGGTGGTTGATTGGTAAATTAAATGATATTCAGGAAAATACTAATAAACCCCGAGTACAGATAGATTTTGGGATGCTTATATCCTTTTTTATTGAGAAGCTGGGCTTAGATTTATCCGATTATGAGCATCATGTCATTCCTTTCTCTAACATCCACTACCTTGGTGCTAATGCCTTGTTTAGAATGAAATTGATTGAAAAAGACGGTTCGGAGGGATGGAGATTAGTTGATACGATTGGAGAGACTGAGCCTTCTGCAGCTCCTTTAGGTGCCCTATCACATGCAGCCGAATCTAGTGGAAGAAGAGGGAAGAGGGCTTGAATCGATCAAGGAATGGAATCTCAATCGCCCTCCGAAATATAAAGGCTTATGACATCATTTGAAACTTTTCAGGGACAAGCCTTAGAGTATTTTAATTTTATGAGCCAAGAGATAATCGACATTAGAAATAGAATGGGACATATTGAGGACAGAATGAGACGTCTTGAGGACAAAGTAAGTGGAATTGAAGATCAATTACAAGCTCTTTATTCTCGTTTTCCCACCATGTCAGTACAAAATGATCATGATGCCCCTCCACCAACTCAGGACTGAAAAATATCATTTCTCATATGCATTGCTTCATCATCTGCACTTTAATATTTCTTTGAGGAACATTAATTTTTCAATTGTGATTACTTTTACATTACATTGGATCTATTAGTGTTTAATTGATAATAATTTTTGTTATTGCAAACTGCTTGTTGATAATAACTTGTTATTGTTTTGATTGTTGATATTGGTGAAGTTGGTGATTATTCTTGATATATTGGGAGTGTATGTTTTCTTGTTTTGTCTGGGAAATATCCAAAAAACAGAGGAGACTCAGTCAATTTTTTTTTTTATTTATCACAAAAAGGGGGAGAATTAAGGTTAAAATCAAATAAAAAATCAAATGAAAACTTTTATATATGCATAGAGAAATGAGGAGTTACTTTATTAGAACACAATTACAAATATTTGATAAGCATTAAGATAGGGGGAGTGTTAAAAGTATAATGAAAGTTTTATTTACATATGCTTTATTGAAAATTTTAACATATTTTGTCATTAATCAAAAAGGGAGAGATTGTTGAACCCTTGACGTTTTGATAATTCGAAAAATATGTTAAAATTTATGAAATGATAAAATTACCCCTGACATGAACTTGGTTCATGACCGAAATTAAATTGAAAGGTTATTTTGCAGGAATATATACGCACACGTCTGTGTACTGAGGAAATAAAGCCATACACGACCATGATCTTAATACACACGCCCGTGTTATGCAGAAGTGAACACACACGACCGTGTGTAGAAGGGCACACAATCGTGTGTCAAAGCAAAATGACACACACGACCATGTACAGGAAGGAAACACAACCGTGTGTCAAAGTAGAATAACACACACGACCGTGTAGTACAAACATACGCCCGTGTGCAAGGCTAAAATGCAACCATGCGCTTCCCATGTGTTGATCGTGCATATATCCTGTAGCATCCCAGGTTTTAGAAAGCCCTTAGAGGTAGAGTTTTGGGGTTAGAAATAGAATTCAGGAATAGTTTGGGAGTCTAGAAGAGTTTAGGGGTGAGTTAGTAGTTTTCTAGAGCTGTATGACCTTCGTATGATGCCTTTAGGGAGGTTTTAATCATGCGAAGCGCGGGAAATGGATTTCCTCCATTTTCCCTTGGTGCACTCCCGTGCACCATCCCTGCCCGCCCGTGCAGGTGGGTAGAAAAGAGAGAGACGGGAGAGTTATTACATTTCTCACCCATTTTCAGTCGATTTCTTCTCTCCATTTTCAGCAGTTCTCAGCTCTAGACGTGAAACCCAGCTTCCAGCGGCTCCCATTCTAGTTAGAGATCAGAGAGATCAGCTTGAGAGATAGTCTTCCAGCAGCCATGTCGAGAGGTAAGTTTTCTCTTACTTCTTCCAGCTTTCCCAGCTTGTTTTGAGATGCTTGGAAATGTTTACCGGCGTTTCTAGCGTATTAGAACATGTGTGTATGTTTGTATGATGCTATGATGATGATAGGATGATTTGTTTGACGATTTTTTCCCATCCAAACGCATGCTTGTTCAGTTTTGTGTGTGTTAGTGAGAGAAATCTCAGATTTGCATGGTGAAATGCATGTTATTGGATGAAGGATGAAATTGATGATGAATATGTGTATATTGGAGTGCCTTGGATGTGTATTTATGATAAATTTCAGTTTGGCTAAGAAGTTGGTTGGTTTCCAGCAGATTCAGGCAAGCCATGTCTGAGCAAGACAAGGCGCACGACTGTGTGCCCGCAAGAGCACGCCCGTGTGCCCTTGTCTCTGCGAAGGCACGGCCGTGTGCACGAAGTGCACACGGTCTGGAAAGCTGAGGACACGACCGTGTGTCCTGAGGGACACGGTCGTGTGTTCTTCATTTTGCGTGAAATGGCCAGATTATTCCAGAAGCTTGCACGGCCAGACACACGACCGGGGCACGGTCCCGTGTGTCTGGGCACACGCCCGTGTGCCTGTGTGCAGCACGGCCGTGTGTGTGAGTGCACGCCCGTGCGTTTGCTTTACATGCCCGTGCTCCAGCATTCTTTTCCCAAAAAAGGCAGAAAAGACTTTATAAAGGTTTGGTAATCTATCCAAGGCCTAATAATCATCAGATAATTCAGATTTCAGATAAGAAATGCAGCATATGCATCCATAACACAGCATGTAGACTGAAAGAGGATCCAGGGATTTGAATTCAGTAGATTTTAGCATTCAGAACTCAATGTATAGGTTACAGTTTGGGGTGAACTCGAGGGGGCATCTGTGGGACCCAACATTCTGACACCAGTCAGTCTGCTCAGCAGCATTTCAGTTTTCAGCTTTCTAGCCAGTAGCTAGAATGTTCAGCCCACTTGGCCAGGATGCCGAATCCCTGTGTTCATCAGCCTGATCAGCACAGTAGGTACCTTTGGGTACATTTAGAGATTCGTATGCATGCATTTTCAAATTTCAGTTGCCATGTCATGACATTCATTTCAGAATTTAATTAATAATGAGAATAGTGAATCCAGTATTCAGTTTCAGCACCCGCAAGCGCATAGATGTATGATAGGGCCGAGATCAGGTATGTATGCCCTTGTTTGTGCTTGTTTGGGTTGGGGGAAGTAGGGAATGCTTACTGGGTGATCTTTATCACTCATTCTTTTCCTTCTTCCTTCTTTTTCTCAGGTTTTGTTGCTGCTGGCGAGAAGCGGGTGGACTGAGGCTCGCCAGAGAGGACCCACACACACCCTTTTCAGCATGTACATGTATTTTCTTTCAGTTTTGGACATGTGTGGTCTTGTATGTATTTTGTACATTCCCAGATGTAAAGAACTTTGTACAGAACAAATATATATATATATATATATATATATATATGAAAAGCCAGTTGGGCTCATTGTACAGTTTAGTTTAAATCTCAGCTTCCGCATGCAATGTATAACAGCAGGTTTCTTTTTTTTTTCGTATGATTCCCGTCTCGGGTACCCAATTTCCAGTTTAGTAAATAAAAGATCAGTTTTCTTCAGCAGCAGGGGTGCTCGGGGTGGCGGGTCCTACATATCCCGTGCTACCTTCTGGAATCCAAAAAAAGATGGAAGAGAAATTGACACACGCCTATGTGATGAAGGCACACATGCCCATGCTAGCACAAATATTACCGTTGGAAAATGTAACACAACCAGGCAAGAAAAGGGCACGCCTGTGTAATTTTTCAGAAAGTCTCCAACGACTCTCAAAATCATCCCAACGGTTACTTCTTTCCAATTCTTATAAATTGGAGATGATTTGAAGATTCAAGTGTTAGAGAATCAGACAAAAGACTCTTACTCTTTCATTCTCTAATTCTTCTCCAAATTTCTCTCATAAAATCACATTTGTAAATTCATTAGAGAGAAACCTTGAGAGCTCATTGTATATCAGTCTTGTGAGGCAAATTCTTGTAAAATTTCCATAAACCCTTAGGCGCAATCCCATGAAACTAGTGTGGGGCGTAATCCATGTTAAAACTAAGTTAAAGGCACAATCCCTTGTATCAAAACTAATGTATGAAAGACGAAATTCCTTGAATCAAAACTATTGTAACTTCGGAGTTGAAGTTAGTGGAAAAAAAATCTTCAAGCAGGGTTGCTTGAAGTAGTGGACGTAGGAGGCGTGGAGAAGCTCCGAACCACTCTAAATCGGCTAAACATTTCTTTTCCCTTACTCTATTTAATTTGTGTTTGTATTATTTATTTGCTTAGTTGTGTTTAATTGGAATTATATATATATTTGAGTTGGTAGAATAGAAAAAAGTTTTTAAACTTGAGAAAGTCTCAAAATAACCTATTCAACCCCCTTTAGGTTATTTGCCATTTAGTATTTGGGATTAACACCAAACACAATATTGTGCTTTTGCCCTATGCTAAGGACTATAATTCCTAATGACAAATTACAAGCCTTGCACGATCATGCAAGAAAACAGTGCAGCATAACAGCATGACCGTGCTATAAACCCTCAATCAATTGTGATGAGACACAATAGTGTATATCATCCATACATTATCAAAATATATCTCAATAATTCATTAAGAAAAAAAAATAACCCTAAAAAGTATAATAAGTTCCTGAAAAGCACCCATGACCAGTTCGTGCTCCGCATAACTTTATTCGTGCATCGCACGATTCGGTTAGCCATGACCACTTCATGTGCATGAAGTCATTTGAGTGTCGCATGACTTAACCTTTCCAACTGAATGACTTCTTCGTGCGTATGACGTCATCTGTGCATCGCACGATTCAGCTTGCCATTTTCAAGACCTATTCTTGCATCACACGACTTGGCCATTTCACTAGAATAATTGGTTCATGAGCACAACAAGAATCGTGTGTCTCATGATATGACGCCAAAATAGAATATGCTACTTATATGTATTGATTTCGACACCAAAAGAGAATATTGAACTCAAATGTAGTGATTTTGAAGTCAGAAGTGAAAATTCTTTTGTTTTACAACCAGTTAGTGCGCCACACAAATGGATTCGTGTGACCCACGAATAATCTCT
This sequence comes from Anacardium occidentale, assembly GCA_026122585.1. Classification (NCBI taxonomy): domain Eukaryota; kingdom Viridiplantae; phylum Streptophyta; class Magnoliopsida; order Sapindales; family Anacardiaceae; genus Anacardium; species Anacardium occidentale. The sequence continues at coordinate 43,704 of JAJEJH010000607.1, forward strand.
TGCACAGGCAATGCACGAAGTACACATGGCGACTATATTAACAACGTCGTCATATTCGCATAATATGCTAAGAAATGTCGTTGAAACCCATCAAATTTTTGGCTGCAAATTCAAAAATTGTCATCAGAATTCATTTGGTTTCTTTTTGACTTTCCGTCTAAAATACACTTCAAATCATATCAAAATGTATGCCAAATTAAATGTAATTGTCTCAAGATCGATTTGGTTACCTTATTTTCCATTTTCATTGATAGAATTAATCGATAATCTAAAAAAATTTCTCAGGTCGCAAGTGGCCTCGTATCGGGTCGTTTCAAATCATGCAAGTATGTGCTCTTCATGTGCTTTAGCTGTTTCGCGCTTCTAGATATATACATAGAGGGCATTTTCGACTAAATATTTTAAGTGGCCATTTTGGCTTATTATATTTATCGTATGGTTATTTTGCTTTAATAGATTTTAAATTAGGTTATTTATTTTATTTTCCCATTATGGGTTCTCAAAATCTCACATGCTAATTTTGTAGAACTTAAAGTCTCACCCTTTGACCAAATTTCATTAAACTTCATTAATATTTTTGATAAAATATCTAAAATACATTTTTTAAAAAGAAATTATAATAAAATTATAAAATAATATTTAAATATAAAAATTTTCAAATTTTTTTTTAAAATATTTAAATTTGAAAAAATAAAAAATGCATACACTATTGTTGGCTACATCACTGGTGATAGTAGACACCAATAATGAGAGGTTTTTGTTTAGTAGAGGTGGTTAGATCTAGTCACCTCTTGTTTTAGTGGAGCCAACTCTGTAAAAAACCATGGTAGGTGGAGTCAAGACTAGCCATTTTCAATTATTTTCGGTTGTTTTTTTTTTTTTTTTTGTGGAGATAATTAGATCTGATTGTCTTTTTCAAAATAAGAAGTGACAGATCTGGTCTCCTTTATCAAACGAGACGACCAAATCTGGTCTCCTCTGAAACCAGATGATCGAAAATAGTTATCTAGTTTTATTATCAATGACTACCATTATCACTTTTTTTTAATTTTTTATATATTTTAATATTTTAATAATATTTTATATTTATATAAAATTTTTTATTTTATAAAATTTTTATTAAAATAATAAAAATATTTATTATTTGTTAAAATTTAACTGTTGATTATTAAATTTAACCTATAATTTTAATTAATGAATTAGATATTGAATTTTATAACTCAACATGTGAGATTTTAAGAAAAATAAAATCATGGATGGGAAAAATCCTTTATTATTATTTTTTTTTATGACTTTGTCCTACACCGACACTTTAATCAACACTTTTGACCTATTTAGCACGCCTCTTTCTTTCGATTTAACCAGTATTTAATTAATTAGCTATTCGCGCTATTAAACACACAATCAGATAAATTCTGAATAAATATCGCGTCTTAATAATACTTATCCGAAAAAAAAAAAATCAAAATTTTACCCTCATATACTCCAAAACTTAAATCGAAATTAATTATTCAATCTGATGTTTGGAACCCCCACTAAGTTACCACGCTCGCAGCTCTCTCGGGGCTGGTAAATTCGTCCATTGAGTTGTAATCTTGTACACAACATCGGACTCATCATTACTCTCAGGTCACCGACTTCCCCCAATACATTGAAGTCCATCAGAACCGTCCGTTTCTTCCGATTATCACGCTTGTAGTAACATGGTCGTCAGGACCCACATGATCGAAAAGTTATTTAATCTTTACCGACTGAGGGTCCCCCTGACCGCATTACGCACTGCTTTACAGTTTAGCGAACACGGTGCAGCATTAACTTACTTTATTCATAGAAACAAGGGACAGAAACAAAGGCGGACACACATACTTTCAACCCTGCTTTTGGTTTCGCGTCCGCATGTACAATAATATTGTTGCTTTGTTTATTATATAAATTATAAAATAAAATATTCAAAAAAAAAAAAAAAATGAAAATCTGAAGGAGAGAGAAGAAAAGAGAGTCGGTGATCTATTTAGTAGTTGTTGATGGCCATTTCGCTGTGAAAAGAAGTCGTACTCATAAACACTCCATTGTGAGCAGGCGTTTATCTTATTTATGATTCTGTGATAACATATTTCTTGTTCTTGATGATGACTATGGATCTAGGTTTTTCAGATATTCATTGACACGTTTCATTTCCATTTTGGATTAGTATTATTGTCTTCCTGGGTGAATCATTGCTTGGTTGATCAGAGAGAAAGAGAAAGATCTTCGACGCCATTGGTACGGGATCTGATATTTGCCCGATTTATTCATATTCGTTTATATTTTTTTTCATAAGTTAAGCTTCTGCTTGTTTGCTTTGAGATTTAGATCGAGGTTATACTGGCTGATATATATATATATATTTCTGAATTCGCTTTCTACTGTTTGTTGTTACTAAACTAGGCCAGTGCTAGTGATGGGGAGTGACTTTGTGCTTAATATTTATTTTTGGTTGGTTGGTCGTTGTATAGCGAAGGAATATATGATATAGAGAAAAATGAAAAATAAAGCTGAAGCTCAAATCTACTGATCTGCTCAGTTTTCGTTTCCATTATGTTTTGAACTTTTTAAATTTTTTACAAAACTTTAAGGTAGTTGTTCTTGTTATATGTGTATGAAGCTTCAACTAGATTCTGCGTGTCATATATGTAATAAACTTCGTTAAGATCTGATACTTATACGTATTCTTTTTCTTTTTGATGCATATCTGACTTTGGTGGCAATCGACAGGTCCATCATGGCACTGAAAACAAATTCGTCTGATGGTCGAACTAGGAGTTCCGTACAAATATTTATTATAGCGGGGTTATGTTGCTTCTTCTATATATTGGGTGCGTGGCAAAGAAGTGGATTTGGAAAAGGAGATAGTATAGCTTTAGAAATTTCTAAAAGTGAGGCAGATTGCAATATTGTTTCAAGTCTAAATTTCGAGACCCATCATGGTGGTGCAGTGGAGGCCATTGATGAATCTGAATCAAAGCCAAAAGTTTTTGAGCCATGTAGTTCAAAATACACTGATTATACACCCTGCCAGGATCAAAGGCGTGCAATGACTTTTCCTAGGGACGACATGAATTATAGAGAGAGGCATTGTCCTCCTGAGAATGAGAAGTTACACTGTCTTATACCGGCTCCTAAAGGATATGTAACACCGTTTCCTTGGCCAAAAAGTCGTGACTATGTACCATATGCAAATGCTCCATATAAGAGTTTGACAGTAGAGAAGGCTATTCAGAATTGGGTTCAATATGAGGGCAATGTTTTTAGGTTCCCTGGTGGAGGAACACAGTTCCCTCAAGGGGCTGATAAATATATTGATCAGCTTGCATTGGTGATACCAATAAAGAATGGGACAGCTAGAACTGCCTTGGACACTGGGTGTGGGGTGTGTTAACATTTTTTCTCAATTTATATTCAATCTATCTTCTGCAAAACCAGAATGAGGTTTGTTTTGCATAGATCTTCTACTTACACGGTGAGATTTTTTGTTTTTTTTTTTGGTGTGCAGGTTGCAAGTTTGGGTGCATACCTGTGGAGTAGAAATGTTATTACCATGTCGTTCGCTCCAAGAGATTCACATGAAGCTCAAGTCCAATTCGCACTTGAAAGAGGTGTACCTGCTGTTATTGGTGTTCTTGGTACCATAAAGATTCCATATCCGTCTAGGGCCTTTGACATGGCTCACTGTTCTCGATGTTTGATTCCATGGGGAGGAAATGGTAAGTATCATTTTTAAATATAATTATTTTTGGTGTGTAAAGAGGAAACAATTATTCTTTGCCATTCTCATTTCATTTTGCTTTTTCTGCACTCTATTATTGCTACAAGTTGGGATAGCTGCAATTGAAGATTGTTGGATCTTGATATTTTCTATTTGCAGATGGAAAATATATGATGGAAGTGGACCGTGTTCTTAGACCAGGTGGTTATTGGGTTCTTTCGGGTCCTCCCATCAATTGGAAGGTCAATTATAAAGCATGGCAGCGTTCCAAAGAGGATCTTCAGCAAGAACAAGAAAAGATTGAGGAGATTGCTAAACTTCTTTGCTGGGAGAAGATATCAGAGAGGGGTGAAATTGCCATTTGGCAGAAAAAAGTAAATGGTGATTCATGTCGTGGTAGACAAGATGATCGTCGATTTACTTTTTGCAAATCTTCGGATGCAGATGATGTTTGGTATGGTGCTGCACTTAAAATTTCATATTTTTTAGAAAGTTGTTTACAGGGTTTTTATGGGATATATCCATTGATATAAGTTAATGACATTTTTTAATGGTGTCTCTTCACAATGTTAAATGGATACACAAGTATGGTAAACGTTATTGGAACAATATATATCTAGTTATATTGTTAACTGTTTTTGTATAAAAGTATGTAATCAGTTAAACATGCAATTCAAATTTTGTTGTGACTGAAATTAGGCTCAGTTAAGAATGAGGTAGTTTTTGGAAAACTGAATTGAAGTTTTTCTGGCAATGATTTAGTTATGATGGGAATTAACTTCGTTATGGCACATAAGTTAGTTTGTCCCGTTCTTGGCTAACATAAATGATTTTTTGATAAATTTTTTATTTAATTTTCATCTTTTTATGGTGGTTTCTAGGTACAAGAAAATGGAGACTTGCATAACGCCATATCCTGATGCTGCTGGTGAGGAACTAAAGCCTTTTCCAGAGAGGCTTTACGCTACTCCTCCTAGAATTGCTGGTGGATCTGTTCCTGGAGTTTCTGTTGAATCATACCAAGAGGACAGTGCTAAATGGAAGAAGCATGTAAATTCTTATAAGAAAATCAACAGACTTATTGACTCAGGAAGGTATCGCAACATTATGGATATGAATGCTGGGTTTGGGGGATTTGCTGCAGCACTTCAATCTCCAAAACTGTGGGTTATGAATGTTGTGCCTACTATAGCTGAGAAAAATACACTGGGTGTTATATATGAGCGAGGACTGATTGGCATCTATCATGATTGGTACAAATTTCTGAATTTTTGTTGTCTTTTATCTTACTGTGATTGGCAGTATGAAGCATAGTTTTTTGGCATTCAAATTATGGCTTTGCCAGAAGTTTTAGCCCTTTTGTTTGAATCTGGAAAAAGTTTCCCCCACCCCCCAGTTCATGGAGTGAAAAGTACTTAAAAATACAAATTTCGTATGAAAGATGCTGTCTTGCTTGCAGTGATATATGCTGGTAAATGCGGAGCAAGTCTTGTTAGATGTGTCACTTATAGAGTTGAGACTCATATGTTTTGTCACTTGTGAGTTACGTAATTGTGTAATGAAATTTTGCTTGTATACTTCAGTAATTTACCATAAAGTTAGAGACTCTTATATTTTGTTCACTTGTGAGTTACATAATTGTATATTTTTGAATTTTAAATCAATATTATATGCACATTGTGTGCTTACTAGAGTTGGTTCCAATTATTCTGTTCATATCTTTTTCAACTATTGATCTTTGAATATTAACTTAGTAATTGTCATTTCCTTCTGTCTTTGTGTTCAGGTGTGAAGCCTTCTCCACTTACCCAAGGACATATGACCTTATACATGCCAATGGGCTTTTCAGTTTGTACAAGGACAAGTAAGTATTCCTTGAGTCAAATGTGGATGTGGTTCATTTATACCTCTGATAGGCTCTCTTAAATGTGTGTTTTGATCCTTGCATAAGAATATTCCTTGCATGCATCCTTGACTGCTATATAGGTGCAGCTTAATGTAGAGGATTCATTTTTCTGATAGTTGCCTCAATGCTATCAAAGTGGATTTAATGGACAGTAATGAGGTTATTTGTAAGGCTTTCATGCATGGATTCCCTTTAAGACGTGTTGTGCAACATTGAAAATTATAGTTCCCTGCTAAGCCACTGTGAGCCAACTGCTGGGCAGTTCAATCCTTATTTGTTTAACACAGACTGAATTCAGAAAATCTTGTTGTCAATTAAACCTCGTCAAAGCATGGTCTTTATGAGCTTTTGGATTCACAAATCATAATTTTGTGATCATGTTACATTCTAGTACTCAAAATCTATGCATGTTCATCCATACATGTTTTGAACGGCGAAGTGGCTTTAATTCAACTTCTTAAGCTATTTCTTTTTTTAGTTTATTCAGACAGATTCTTTCAAATTTGGTGTCAAAGTTTGAAACAAGCCCTAGTTTTATTTTATTTCTTTTTTATGGTATTGTTCAGAAATCCTAAATGTGTATAAATGAACTGAACCTGAGTGTCTTCTGCTCTTTTAGGCTTTCTTGTGTCTGACTATAACAGCTTAGATTGATTGGGAATGATCCTGTTGTATTTCAACGGTCTTACACTCTGTAGTGTGTAGATGAGTGTCGTTTTACTGTGCATTCTTTTTTTTTTTTTCTTGGTGAGCTTGTCAACAGTAGAACTTGGCATTTTTAGGTTCTGTATAATTTGAATTCCTGAATGCTAATGAATGATACAGATGTAATATTGAGGACATTCTTCTGGAGATGGACCGGATTTTGCGACCAGAAGGTGCAGTCATAATCCGAGACGAAGTAGACGCAATAATTAAGGTGAAGAAGATTGTGGGAGGAATGAGGTGGGACACTAAAATGGTAGATCATGAAGATGGTCCATTAGTTCCTGAAAAAATACTGGTCGCTGTCAAACAGTATTGGGTTGTTGGTGGAAACTCAACAGCCACACAGTGAATGGCATATGCATAAGGATAATATTATGGAATGGTTCACAGCCTGCGGTGCTCAGAGTTTGCAGGTTCTTACTTGAATATATTTTATCTCCCCCAAATCATTTTTGCTGCTCATATTTAAGCTCAGGAACAGAGTATTGTATTTTCACGTTGAATGTTTAACTAACGGTTGAGTAGGCCATGTTCTTTTATAGTAATTTATAAACCTGCAGATCTAAAGAATTGTCAGTAAGGTTTATGGTATCATTCTTTTTTGGTCAGTGTTTATTTATTTGTCTGTGAATGTCTAGTTTATTGGATTGTTGTACCCTAAAGTTCAATACTGCAGTAATTTGTCTTCTGGGTTTTCACCTTCTTTCATATACCATTCCTGTACTGGTGCCAAAGATATCTAAATAAGAGTAACACAAAGGTACCTTTCATGTTGTTTTCGTGGTAGAACGAAAAAAGAGTAGTTTGATTGTGGAATTAGGATGATTAGTTTGTTTGGAATATCTCAATTGAAGTTTAGTCACTCTTTTTGTAAGGAGGAATGATGGCCTTAACACGGATAATGTGGGTTCTGCTTCGTGCAGAAAGGATAATGTGGAAGGCTGATTGTGATATTCGTTATATACTAAAATGCCCTTTTCACTCCATGTTCAACTTAAATCCTATACACAAATTCAGTGCTAACTTGTGGCCTGGCCGTAATACTGAGTTGAGACCTTCAATGGCCTCACAAATTGCTGGAGGCTTTAATGCCATATGGTGCGCAGTGAAGACCTCAGGGGCCTCCTGCAGACCTTACAACAGTTCCGAAAGGTTGTTGGAGGCCTTACTTTTAAAATGAAAGAAAAAAAAAATTATGTCCATTAGTTAAATTTAATGAAAAAACGAAGTAGGTTCTAAGGATGCATTTTGCTATATCTGTCTTTCTTTCCATCATCAATCTTTTCCTTCAGTATTCTTTACATAATATGTTTTAACGCCTTTTCCAGAACTGTGGATGTTTAGACTTAGGCTATCCTTCAGAGGGATAAAAGAGGGCCTTAAGCAAAATAAAATTTCAGGGAGGTTTTTTATACTTTTTCAAATATATGGGGCTGTTAATATTAAGCTATCTGGAAGGTACAAACCAATCTCCAAAGCCTATAATACCTTCATTTCGCACATGGACACTGTAAATTCAATCTTAGATGTTATCCTAAATGATAACTAAGCCAATTTAATCAAATTGCGGAAGCGTACCTCTTACCATAAAAATTTTCTGGGTTCTAAAAGCCAAATGTAGTAATTTTTCTCCTAGTAAGTTGTCCTTTTCTTAGTGGAACTTGGAGATCAGAGTTTGTGTTATTGGACTGTAGTCTTCACGTGCTTCCATCAAACGCAGATAATGAATTTATATCAATTGTTGCAATCATATTTTTACCCTTTTTAAAGTATAAAATACCACTTTAACCTTTCAATATAAATATTAGAATTTCATTTATTTAATAATTCTAATATTCTCTCATTTGGTCTTATACTTTACAGTACTATCCACTATATGCTCTATATTTAAATAAAAAAATAAAATTATATGAATCATAACGGTAAGTCTTTTTAAAGCAAATATTATCTTTTATATATCATAATACAATTTTTTTTCTTAAATAAGCTTAAATGCGGATTTAAACTTTATGAATAAATCTCAAATATTTATTTCTAGTTCTATATAATGTTTATCTTCTTAATAAAATATATCCAACTCACTAAAAAGCAAATTAAACAGAGTTAAATTACATGAATATGTAAATTACCTCTCATAAATACAAATTATAACGAAGTCCCAAAATTATAATATGATCTTTGAAATTTTAGGTGGCATGCCCTTTGTTCGAGGATCAATAATCATTTACTCAATCCAAATGTGTTATATGAGCACTTTCTTAGTTTTTATTTGTTGTTTGATTTTTAGGTATTTGATGTCGATATGTTTAATTTGATTCTCACTTTTATTATTCTTAGCAAAAAACAATGCAATAAAGTTGTCAAAGGACAATCTTAATGGCCTTAAAATGGACTCAACAATCTTAAGTCTAGAGATAAAACCTCATAATCAGATACCTTATGTAGTTGCCTCAAAACAGGAAACAAATTCAACTTCTATGGAAGAAGTGACAACCAAAGATTGTTTTGCACTTCTTTAGGAAATGATTCTCTCGGCTGGTATAAATACATAACCAAACATTAATTTATGAGAATCAACATAACCAATAAAGTCTAAGTCTAAATATCTAACCATTTCTAAATTGTCAGATCATGTATAAGTAAACATTAAATTTTTTATTTCTTAAAGATATCTCATGATCTTCTTTGCAGCTCTCTAATAATCTACGTTAAAATTACTTTGATATATTTCTATTATTTCAACTATAAAAACAATATCATGTTTGGTACAAACTTGAGCATACATCAAGCTTCTTATTGCTGAAGCGTATGAAATATTTGTCATTTGTTCCTTTTCAATATCAAGCTTAGGATATTGAAACAAATTAAATTTGTTACCCATGACAATAGGTGCAACACTTGGTGAACAATCCTTCATAAGAAATCTCTCAAGAATCTTATTGATATACGCTTCCTAAGATAATCCTAATACATGATGAGATCTATCCTTACATATTTTAATGCCAATGACATAAAATGCCTCACTCATATCCTTTATATCAACATTTTGAGAGAGGAACTCTTTCACCTCATGTAACAACCCCAAATCGTTAGTTGCAAGCAAAATATCATCAATATACAACATAAGGAATATGATTTTGCTCATACTAATCTTGTGATATATATATATTGATCTATGATGTTTTCTACAAAACTAAAAGAAGAAACAATATCATGAAATCTTAGGTACCATTAATGGGAGGCTTGTTTAATATATAAACTTCTTTAACTTACACGTAAACTTCTTACCACTTTTCGAAACGAACCGATCAGGTTATTTTATATAAACCTTTTCACGTAAATCTCCATTGACAAATATTGTTTCCATATCCATTTGGTGAAAATCAGAATCATAATAGGTAGTAAATACCATTATTATAGAAGAAATCTTTCTTAGAAACAAGAGAGAAAATCTCCTTGTAATTAATTTTCTCTCCCATGGTGTATCCTTTAGCAAAGAGATGGGTCTTGTATAACTTAATATTGTCTTTAGAATCTCTTTTGATTTTGGAAATTTATTTACAACCTATCGGTTTCTTTCCAGTAGGTAATAAAACAAGATCCCAAACTTGATTAAGTGCCACTAAATTCATTTAATCTTTTACAACATCTGTGGCGACCCAAGTTTGGTTTAAGGGTAAAATGCATAAAATTGAGTGGAATCAAGGTTATTAAGGCTTTTAATTAGTTTGAATTGTTTTTAAAGGCATTTTAGTCATTTAAAGGATTTATTTAGACTGTACATGTGCCAACCTAGAAGGCTATTAAGTGTACAAGATAAATGCACTCATATTTGTAGCATCATGATCATGTAGGTTGTGTGTGCATGATCACTAAAGCATTGAATGAGTCCTATGTGGTGGCACGACTATGAGTTGGTGAGTCACGATTGAGCAAGTTAATTCCATGTGCTATAGAATTTAGGCTAGTGAGTCACAACTGAGCAAGTTAATCCTATGTGCTGTGGAATTTAGGCTAGACACTACCATGTAGCTCAGTAATGCATGACTGTGCATGATGTCTATAAATGAAAATAACGAAATTTCAATAAGATGTAAAAAAATTAAGTACTAAGTAAATTAAATTTATAAAATATATAGTGCATTTTCATGCATTCCATGAGACCGTATGCCAAAAATCATTATTTATGAAAAAAAGAAATTTTTTTTTTTATGATCTTCGGGTCAAATATACAAGTTTTATAAGGGGTATAAGTTCGCATATCTGTTAGATAAGGAAACCAATATCTGTTAGAGGGGATATGACCATTGGCTAAGTTTGTTAGATAGAGTGTTGGTTGTGTAACAATATGAATTCACATGGCTGGAACGTCAAATTCTTGTGTTTATCAGTCTGATTAGTTTATGATTTTATGCACTGGTACAACATGCATCAATATAAATTTTACTAGAATTTACATGAAACATTAGTATATATAAAAAAAAACGTCGATAAAGGACAGATATAGACTTGGGTTTTTGGGGCATTTATCAATGTTTTTAAGTGTTGGTAAAAGCCCTATTTTTGCCAAAAGATGTTTCTACCATGGTTTGTGTAGCGACCCCCGCCCCAGGTTACTGTGCGCTGCAGAAATATACTGTATATAATGAATAAAATATACTTGAGACGGGAATCCCTACAGTAAAACCCTGCTGCTGCTGCTGAATTAAAAATTTCTTATAAAAAAAGAAACTGTAAATATAATTTACTGTAAAAGTAAATTAAAATATACTTAAGCGTGCATAAAAGAAACTCCCCAGACTGCTCATGTATAAAATAACATACTGTCATACAGTGTATACTAATATATAATACACACTTATATACATGAGAAAATAAAAGCATGCGAGCCAACATGCTATTTGTTGCTGCCGAGCCATATCCCCAAAACCTCGCAGCGGTCTCACTCCAGCTCAGCAACTCTCTACTCACTGACCTGCAAAAGGAAATAGGGACGAAGGGGTGAGTGACAAAGTCACTCAGCAAGCGTTTTCAAACTCAAACACTCGCAAGTCAAAACTAACTGACTACGTGACTCGTCACGTAGAAAGCTCTGCTAAGCTGCTGATTTATTCTGAATTCTCTTGATATACCGAAGTATATCCATTTTCTGCTTAATTCTTTACTGAATTCTGTTCTGTTACTATTTTGTTACTGTTCTGTTTTTCATCTGTTTCTCATGAGATGGTGTACATGACAATGAAATGTATATGCTGATGTCATGTATGCTGAAAAGCTATAAAACTTGCCCTCAGGCTTGTTTTTCTGAAAAACTGTCTTTTCTGAAAACTCTTTCTGATAATAAAACTGTGATCCGAAGATCCTGAATATATATACATATAGTATATACTAAAAACTGTATCAAAAAGTATTGTAAATATCTGAAAATCTACTATGTTAGCCAGACTGATGAATACAGGGATTCGACACCCTGACCGTGTGAGTTCAAGGTCCTACTAAATCTACTAATGCACAACTAGCACTCTCTCTAACGAGCTTGGTCAATGACCATGTCCTCTCTAACGGACACTGGTTTCCCTCTCTAGTAAGTGTGTGAACTCACAGGTGCCCCCTCGTATCCACCTCTATCTGATATATGAAAAATCATATATGTATATCTGAAAATCATATATGTATATCTGAAAATCATACTGTTGGATCCTTGGATCCAGTCTGAAAATATCTGATATGACATACCGTGCTCAATGCTGATAATCATGCATGATATGTTGTTTTCTCATCTGATTACTGAGTTCTGTGTGCTTAGAAATGGCTTAGAGTGGCTTAATTTCTCTTTTAATTCTCTTTTCTGCTTTTTTCTTAAGTGCACGGGCGTGTGTTCTAGTGTACATGGGCGTGCGTCAAGGCACACGGGACCGTGTGCTTCCCGTGTCCCTGGGCGCGCTAGCTTTTGGAATAAAATCATGCAAATTTGGCTAGGCACACGGGCGTGTGGGACAACACACGGGCGTGCATCACAGGACACACGGGCGTGTATTGCACTGCACGGGCGTGTGGCTGCCTTCTCCTGCTTCCCGTGTCTCGCATACACGGGCGTGTAGAATTGGGGAAAGCATACGGGCGTGTGTACTCGGGCACACGGGCGTGTGTCTGGGTCTTCAGACGCACACAGGCAGCATGCACGGTTGTGTCTCATGTAGAATTGAGGCCACACGGGCATGCATCCAAGGCGCACGGGCGTGTGCTCAACCCAGATTCTATAGAAAGCGTTTGAAAATCCATAAATTCCCACACCAATACTTCCACACTCCAAATCATCAAACATAAACACTTTCTACTGCTGCTAACATGCAATTATTCATCATATCATCATCTCAAACACGCCATTCATCATAAATAAAACATATAACATATGTATATACATATATACACATATAAACATGGAAGTAGCCACTCAATCATCCAGTCATGCATCAAATCAAGCTCAAACATGTTGAGAATATCTCAAACAAGCACACATAAGTTCACATAAGCTGGAAACAGCCAAACATGCTCTGAAAACAGCGAGAGAGGTAAGGAAAACACTTACCTCGCGCCATGAAAGCTTGGCCTCTCTCTCTGGAAGCTTTTGGATCTCTAATCTGAAGTTGAGCTACTGGGGGATCTCTCTCACCCAATCTAGGGTTCACTGGAGCTGAGGAAAGAAGAAGAGAAATAAGCTGGAAGCTGGAAAATAAGCTGGGAACTGTGCAACTAAAGAATAAAACATATACACGGCTAAAAAGGCAGACACACGGTCGTGTGTTCTAGGCACACGATCGTGTGTGCGGTGGAAAATCGCCATTTCCACCCACCTTTGCACAAAAACTGAAACTAAGCCCCAAAAGGTTTCAAAATGACTCTTCTACCCCCTGAACTCTCTCCAACTCTTTCCTAACAAGGAAATCTCTCTTTTACCCTTGGATTCAGAACCCTAAAAGACAGTTCTAGCCTTGGGCTATTACAGTTTGTATGTAATTTTCCAATGTTTTTATGACTTTCAGTAATATTTTTGTGACTTCTATTGATTTTTATTTTGTTTTCTCGCTATTGTTTGTATGTAATTTACATTATCTTTAATGACATTTTTGTGCCTTTTATTGAGATTTTTTAGGAGATTTATACGGTTTTTTTTTGTGTGTGATGTTTTAGTATTTTTACTAGTGTTTTGTTGATTTATAGTGACATTTTTTTTTTGGATTTTAGCAATATTTTTTTTTAAGTGGTATTTTTCATTTTTTTATTTGTATTAATTAAATATTTTCTATACACGATTCAATAAATATATAATAATCAATCTGATATTGTTCAAATGGACTAAGATGATACTAAAAAAGAATAAAATGTATTAATTCAATAATATTCAATTTGACAATGTTCAAAATATACACTTATCAATTTAAGAATGTATTAATTAAAAATTCAATACAATTAAAGTACTAAGATTATACTCAATTTAAATGTGTATAATACTTAATAACATAATAGTCAAGATATCTATAATCAAAACTTATAATAAACTGTAAAGAAGTTTGTTGGATAAATACAACCAAAATTTTGACATTCTTATCTAAAAAAATTAAGGATGTGAGAAAAATGGAACAAAAAATAATGAATAACACATAACTAATAAGGTTAAATACAATAATAAACCAATATCAACATTTAATTTCATATTAAAAATATTTAAAATACGAATTGGAAGAAGTGCATAAATATCAATGTAACATAATACAAGTATTTAAAAAAATATCATATTTTATCATAATCCATTTAACAATGTATTTACAATTAAAGTTTTTAAGTTTGCTAGATCAATTTAAATATACAAGTTTGAATACGTAATTCAAAACAACACATAAATATATAACATTCAATAACACTTGCTAGATTAATTTGATACACTCTACTGTATTAGAAATTCATCACATACCCAATTTCATTTCGACTAAGTTTCATATCTTATTTTTACCCCAACATGTAGCCATTATAATAATTCAAAACTAGATTACACAGTGTGACTAATATCATGCAAAATTTTATAAAGTGGAAGTTCATTACATTTCAACAACTCATCTCAAATACTTTGATCAAATTTCATTGAGTCCAACCATTCTGCAACATGTCTTGCATCCATCAACATGCTTTCAAAAACCAAAATCTATGTTCAAGATTTGTAAACCATTTTGTCCAAGTCAAACATTGAAAGTTGATAAGCAAACACACCAAGCATAGTATTATGCCTTTTGTTTACTAAAGTTTCACTACTTTTATCCAAGTCAAAGATTCAAAGTTGACATGAAAACATCACTGATAAATACAACTCAACAATCTCATATTTTTTCATACAATAATCTTGACACTTCAAAAAATACATAAAAAAACAACTCTCCAATCAGTTTGATTTCATCAATAAGCATTTCTAATATAATACAAGCATTTCAAATGATCTTATATTTTATAAAATACAAACTTATTCATTTTCTTTGGAAGGCATATGACTGCTCGATGGATGAAGTACCTATCACAAATAATTAGACAATATATATATTAATTGTTATTTAATTATTTCATTTAATGCAATTTATTATATAAAAATATTTTATATACATTACTTCTCTACTAGGTTGTTGATTATCTTCAGTTGGTGGCATGCCTAAAGATGACATAATCGAAGATAACTAAGATTTAACTATATTTATATCATTACTATGAATTTCCTACATCTATCTAAATTGATCTTCAATTTCTATTACTCTTTGTCTAATGTTAATGTTCATCTTTGAAGGGTTTCTTGAGTAATGAGATGATGATGATGATACCCAATATGTAGTAAGTATGAGACCTAATTCTAATCCACACACTCGACCATATTTTTTTTTATCCCATCACCGGAGCATATATATTATTTTCCATCTTAACAAGACTTGCATTTGATTCTTAGACAAAATTTTGTAGCTCGTGTATCTTCTCTTAGATCATCACCTAAACTTAATATAACGAGCATTATTTGATTAATTGTATTTCATTGGTCATAAAACAATAGATAAAGTTACAAAAGGTAAACTGATAATTGTTTGTGTAGAGTCCTGATTAACTAGTCTGCTATTTTTATGACTTCTATAAGTTGTTATAAATACTTTAGCTTGTGACAGGTTTTCTCTACTGGATATATATTCATCATAATTAAAAAGATACAGTACTTGGACAACTTGTAGATATTACATATATCATCCATTTATTAAAGCCAAATCAACTTACCATTTCATTCGTTAACCATGTAATACTCTTTGTGCCTCTAGTATGTGTCTTTTTTTGAGCTGCACGGGTTATTCTATTTATTCCACTATGTTTCTGAAAAATAAAAGTTGCTCAAGAACAATCACAATTATTTTTTAACCAACTAACCATGTCATAATTGTAATAGACAAAATACCCTATCATACTTTCCCTTGTTTTGAATGTTAGTATTATTATTATAAAACATAAATTTTTTAGTAAGTTGTTTAATGGTAATACGATGATTAGTGATCAAATGTTGGTAGGGCAGGTTGTAGTGATATAGGATTGATCATTAGTGATAGATTTGCTTGTTATAAAATGCTTAATTTTGATATTATACTAGGCATGGATTTCTTTAGGAGTAATAGAGTTAAGATTAGTTGTAAGAGGAGAAAAGTTTGATTTCAATTGAGTGATAGTGATGAGTTTATGTTTGGTGAGGTATGAATTTAAAGTGTAATGATTTCATGCGTAAAAGTATGAAAAATGTTGAGTAAGAGTTGTATTAGTTATTTGGATACTATAGTATGTAAGACTAGCTCTACGCTAAGTATTGAAGAGGTAGCTATGGTTGAAGAGTTTACTGATGTATTTTGAGATGATCTTCCTAGTTTGGCTTTAGAAAGAACGATAGATTTTAGCATTAAGTTAGTTCCAAGTCTAGCTCCTATTTCTAAGACTTTATAAGGATAGCTCCAACATAGTTACAAGAATTGAAAAAAATAGTTACAAGAGCTATTGGATAATATTTTTATAAGGTTAAGTTAGTTACTATAAGGTGCTCAGATACTAATTATGAATAAAAAAGATTGGGCTATGAGGATGTACACCAATTACAAGGACTCAAATAAGTTGACTATTAAGAATAAGTATCCATTATCAAGGATCGATGATTTGTTTGTTTAGTTGAGAGAAGATATGGTATTTTTAAAGATTAATCTAAGATCTAGGTATTGTTAGGTTTGAGTTGTGGATAAAGATGTTTCTAAGACTACTTTTAGAATGAGGTATGGATACTACAAGTTTATAGTTATATTGGTTAGTTTAATTGATTCTCTAGCTGTGTTTATGTATTTAATGAATAGAGTATCTTAAAATTGTTTTGATATATTTGTGGTGATTTTTATTGATGAAATTTTGGTATACTTGAGGAGTATAGAAGAGCATTTAATGACTATTTTGTAGAGATTTTGTATGTCAAATTTTCTAAGTGTGAGTTCTAGTTGGACAATATGACATTTCTAGGACATGTTGTATTAGCCAAAGGTATTTTAGTGAATTTGAGTAAGTTTAAAGTTATGTTAAGTTGGTAGAGGCCAATGATAACTAAGGAGGTAAAGTGTTTTATTGGATTTAATACTATAAAAGGTTTACAAAGCGGTTCTTAAATTTAGTGAGACAATTGACTGTTTTAACTAGGAAAATGATCCTTTTGTTTGGACTAAAGTGTGTAAGTCCATATTTTAAAAGTTAAAGCAAAGATTGACAAGTGCTCCAATTTTATTACTGCTTGAGAAGAGAGTTAAGTATGATATCTATACTAATGCATCCCATCAAGAGATAAGAGCAGTTTTGATATAGAGAGGTATGTTGATTACTTATGCTTCTAGATAGTTGAAAGACTATAAGTTAAGGTATCCCACTTAAGATTTGAAGTTAGTGGCAATAATGTTTACTTTGAAAATTTAGAGGTATTATCTTTATGGTGTGAGGTGTAATATTTACTTAGATCATAAGAGCTTGAGATATTTGTTTTCTTATATGAAGCTTAATATAAGACAACGTAGACGGTTAGAGTTGGTTAAATACTATGGTTGTGAGATTAGATATTAGCCTAGTAAAGTTAATATAGTTGTTGATGCTTTAAGTAGGAAAGTGGTTTTATCTAGGGTTTTTATTTAGAGAGTTATAACATGAGATTTGTCAAAAGTAGATTGAGATAGTGACTATTAGGTTCTTTAGATTACAGATTCAATTTACTTTATTAGATGACATATAGGTTTAATAGTTGTTAGATGATAAGTCTTAGAGGATGGTTTAGTAGATCAGGGATGGTTAGGTAATTGATACAAATGTTGGTTCTTAGCCTTTAGCTGACTTGATGGAGTCTAATCCTTATGTATCCACTTATGGTGACTTTAAAACAATTTTGGTAATATTTTCAGAAGCCTTAGACACCCCAAAATATCTTTTGACCAAGACAAAAGTAATATTTAGTGAACCGAGCCTTAATGGAGTAAAAAAAAATAATAATAATAAGCTACTCGGCACGACACCAAAAAGGTTTGGCATGCATTTATTTACATGTCGTAATGCTCGTATTCTAGACTATATGCACTTGTGCATGTTGTAGCATGGCATTGTAGCTCTTATGTTTTGCCTGAAATGCATGTTTATGGGCACACCCGTACGCTTGCTAATTCCATACGCACGCTTGTGCACCATACCAACTTTTGTTTTTTTTTTTTTTTTTTTTTTTAATTTCTTTCTTCTATTTCTTCTCCCTAATTTATATTAAGGGTATTTTTGTCATTTCCTCTTGCATGTAGAACACCTATATAAGTTTCTCTCTCTTATAAGTGACACATTTGAATTTTGAAGAATTTTTATACAAAAAGTTTGTATGCTTTTTCCATTGAATTTTCCTAGAAACGTTATGGTTCTTAGGATTTCAATTTTAATCTTTATCTAATCTTCAAGTAAGGAAGGATTGGTGGTAATTGAAGCAAGTTGGTGGGTTTTTTTTTGCTTATTTCTCATCCTTGCATGTTCCATTAAATTTTCAAGTGATTGTTTCTTGGTTATGTGTTGGAATGATAGATGCTTGTATGTTTGGTGAATGAACCTTGATAATTTTACATGGTTATTGATCAGTTCTCATATCAGAGCATTTGGTTATAGTATAGTAAGCTTTTATTGTAGAGGTTCCCTTGTAGGTATTGAAAATTAGAATTTGCCTTGAAGTCATTTCTTTGTATACAAGCGTGTGTTGAAGAAGAAGATTATTATGCTGGAAATTTTCATGCATTAGGCAAAGGAAAAAGAAAATTGTGGAAGAGAGAAGTTGATTCCAATTTATAACCTTGAGTCCTTAATTGCTTTTATCCTTACCCTCATCAATACATTACCTTGTGTTTTGTAAACTTACACATCTACCTACCTAGACATTTATTGTAACCAAACATATTGACCTTATTATCTTCCCCTAGTACAAATCACCTTTCCACATTACTATCTTTTACCACTAATCATACCTTAATTTCTTTCACTCTAACCATTAACCCTAATCACCTTAATTAATCTTTAATCCTCTTTTATTCTTAATCATTATCTTACCATTATCACAAATTACTGAACAACCTTTCTTAAAGTTACCAATTACCTTTATAAACTAACCCAAACCCAAACATAAAACCAAGCCCAACACTAGTTCCATAATCATCAACCCAACCTCATTAATACAAATACTTATCTTTCTTATCCATAACTCTTGCAAAAACACTGTCCACCATCTTGAGTTTACTATTTATACCCTAAAAACATTGTTTATATAACCTTAAGCTTACCTTATTTCTATCTTAAACACTTCTCTAACCTAATATAACCTAATTTGATTCACCTAATGGCTAGTAAGGATAGTTCTCAATCCCTTTCACCACTTTGGAGAATTGGTGACATGAGATTGGAAGGTCAAATTCAAGATTTAAGTGTAAAATTGAATGAAAATTTGAGACCTTTACTAGATTGATGCATGGTATGCCACAAGACTTGGCTAAGGTGATACAAAACCAAAGCTCCAATATCTAAAACTAAGTAAGGACACCCCCACTCCCAAGAGATGACTCTTCCATTAATCACTATAGGGCTCAAACCATAAGAGACACCTATGATAGAACCATTTATTATAAACAAAGGACCACCATCTATACCTTTTTACATGATGAAAAAGTTTCCTTATCTAATGATTCTAATGATAAACCTAAACTTCATAGAAGAGGAAGAAGGAAGGAAAAAGATAATGATTGTGTTTGAAATTATACACTCCCATATTTGATGATTACTTGAATCTAGATATGTTTATTGATTGACTTTATAGCGTTGAGAGGATTTTTCACTACAAAGGGTATAATGATGAAAAAAAGTATAGGGTAGCCACTTTGATTTCAAAGCTCATGCCTCATTGTGGTAAGAAAATGTGAAGAGAGAAAGAGAAGAGTAAGATCATAGGAGAAGTTGAAGAGGATGTTGAAAAAGAGATTATTTCATGTAAATCACAAGATAGACCTTTACTTCAAACTCCATAATTTGAAACAAGGGGATAGGAAAGTAGAGGATTATATAAGGGAATTTGAAAACTTGAAGATAAGCAGTGATATATTAGAGGAGAAAGAGCATACTATAGCTAGATTTATGAGAGGTTTGAAGAGAGAAATAACTCATAAGATAGAGTTACAAGCCTATCATTCTTTCCATGATGTATACAACTTAACCATGAAGGTTAAGAGACAACTTAAGGCCTTGAAATTCACTACCTTAAGAAACTTTTCAAAAGAGAATAGCTATTACAAGGGGTCCTTATTATATACAAAATCTTATATCCTAGGATTTTGGTAAGTTATAGATTATTGAGCCTTGTAAGAGAAACTTAAGGTACAAAATTAAGCTAGTAGAAATGCACTTAGGAATAAGAAATGTTTTAAGTGTTATAGCTATGATCACTTTTAAGCCAATTGTTCTAACAATAAAACTATGACCTTAGTGGAGATTGCAGTTATAGAAAAAGCTTTCCAAATGAAAAGATTAAAGAAGAAGTTAATGAAGAAAGTGAGGGAGAAGAACTAGTCGATCTTGATCAAGAGGAATTATTGGTTCTTAAGAGATTGTTGCATGCACAGATCAATTCATAAGATGATCAAAGGGAAAACTTGTTTTGTACTATCTAGGGAAATGTTTGTTCGATAATAGTAGATGGTGGAAGTTACACTAATGTTACTTCTATCACCCTTATAGAGAAATTGAGTTTGCCAACCTTTGACCATGTTAAACCTTATAAGCTTTAATGGTTGAGCGATGGAGACACCATACAAGTCACCAAGCAAGTTGTGGTTCCCTTCTCTATTAACAAGAGGTATGTAGATGAAGTGGTTTGTGATGTTATTCCTATGAAAGCTTGTAATTTGTTACTTAGGAGGTCATGATAATTTGATAGGGAGGTGATACATAATGGGAGACTTAATACTTATTCCTTTAAATTCAACAAGAAAACCATCACCCTTATCCCATTATCACTTAGCTAAACCATTCCATAAACACCACCCAATCCAAACACACTTTAAAAGAGACTTTTCCTCAATACCAACCAATTAAACAAAGCCTTCCAGAAGCATAAGCCTATCCTTGCTGTTGAACCCCTATGTGTTTTGATGATAACAAAAATGATGTTAAAATGCCTAATGTGTCCTGACATGGATGAAAACATGACCAAAATAGGACAAAGTTGTTTTATTATTATGCAGGCATAATGTACGACCGTACATATTATGCGTACGCCCGTACTCAGTATAAATCGATCTCGTACGTGTTTTTTCACGCCCCCGTAACACTGCCTGTGCATAGTTCTGTAAAATTGACATTGGTCATTCACACCCGTACACGTAACATGTACGCCCGTAAAATACCAATTCCAGGTCAGTCACGAGCATGGTCGTCCCGTGAGTGCGTCGTACATAAGTCAAAGTAGTCAAGCAGTATGTACGCCCGTACGTATTTGAATCACGTCCGTGAATATGCAAAGGGGAGTCACGCCTTCGAGTTACGACCAGGTCAGCCCGTGCAAGGTCAAAGGATCAAGAGGCTAAATACTGTACGCCCGTGAATCATTTATGTACGCCCGTACATAGGCAAAATTTGAAGCGTACATGAGCTCGTACAGGGTGTCGTGCATGACCCCGTACTCGGTTCTGGAAAATGAAGGGACACGGAGTCACGCCCGTACATCATGGTGTCACGCCCGTACATGAGCTGGTGCCAAGAAAAATTAGCCGTTGGGAGGACTGCTCGAGGCATTAATTGACGAGGTTACGCCCGTGAAAGTGTGTGCACGCCCGTACATAAGAGCAAACTTTCAATTTTAGCTGCTTCAACAGATTTATTTCGTCTCCAACGGATTCCTACTTTTTCTAGCAAGCATTGAGCTATAAATTGGAGGCTCTTTGAAGTGAGAAAGGTTGGAGAACAAGTGCACTAATCTTAACCTCAAATTTCTCTCAATCTCACTCAATCTTTCATTCCTCACATTGCTAAATCTTGAGGAAATTTGTTTGTGCAAATTATTTATAAGCCTTAGAGAGGCAATTTTGTTCATACATCTTGCTTACAACAATCTTTGGGCGCAATCCCGTATAACTATTGTTAAGGGCGAAATTCCCTTGAATCAAAACTATTGTGTGGGCGAAATCTCGGATCAACTATTGTAAGCGGTTGGGCGCAATCCTGATTCAACTAGTGGAAACTTCAAGAGGTTTTGCTTGAAGAAGTGGACGTAGGAGGCTTGTGTTCAAAGCTCCGAACCACTATAAAACTGGCTGAGCATTTCTTTCCCTTACTCTATTTAATTTGTGTCTATGTTGTTCAATTGCTTGGTTGTGATTAATTGATATTATATGCATATTTGAGTTGATAGACTAGGAAAACGTTTTTGATATTGATAAATTTTTAAATAACCTATTCACCCCCCCTCCTTCTAGGTTATTTGCCATATTACATTTGAGGTTTTACACTTGCTTTATTGGTGGCTAAGAGAAGTTGTCTTGCTTGTTCTAGTTAGCATTTGCACAAACTTACTCTCCTCTTGTAACGATCTCCCCTCCTCTTGCACACATATGGTTAAAAGCTCATTAACTGACCACTTATTCTTATATATGTTATAAGAGATCTTATGTGGTATATTGATATGGGAGAGTATTAAGAATATAATGCACTTGGAAGTCATTATCAATTTCTATCTTTAGCGACTTGAGTTTAGCAAATATGTCCCATAACTACATAATATGCTCACGAATACCCTTAATGCTTGTAAGTCTTAATGAAATAAGTCTATTAATTAGGGTTGATCCTAATGCCTTATTATGAGTAAAAAATTGAGCCTCAATGGAATTCATCAAACCCTTGATATTTTTACAATCCAGAATCGAGCCATGGATACTAGGCATAATGTGAGACCTGATAAATATCATACTTAACCGGTTGGATCACTCTTATTGTTCATACAATATAATTTGTGTCTCACTACCAGTAATCGTTGATACAGTTGACTCATCCTTATAACGTGTATAATCAAGGTCAACATACCTAAAATGAAAAAGAACTTACTCTTTCCATAGGGTGTAATTAGCACCATTCAATATAGAAACTCAATCATTCACATGCATAATGGGTTGCTTAGTTGTAATTAAATTCACAAACATACTTACTATCAAATAAGAGACATAATCCATCAAATAGTAATAATTAATCTATCAATGTAAACTAATCTAAATTAAAACAAGAATTGTATATCATAAAATTTCTCTGTAGACGAAAATGTTATATATAATGATTCTTAACAGTTATTAATGAAACTATAACTAGTATTTTTCAATGGTTGTGGGCTAATTAAGAAATACAATTAATTTATATTTCATCATAATTAATCATAAACTACAACATTCCTTACGAGTCAAACACTATATTAACATACTTAATTAGAATTATGATATCATTTTAAAACATATTGAATATATTTTTATAATAAAAATGTTGTGGCTACTCTAAATTATTGAAATATACACCAACATATAACAAATGTTATATATCAATAAATATGAACATATTTCAGTATATAAACCCATATAGATCACAAACTCAGGCATTTAGAAACACCCATGCACTAAGAACGTGCTACCAAATGGATGCACATGTTTCCATGCACTACCTAGATAGGCTTACGCACTAGTAGATGTTGTCACACGTCATCATGCCTATCCCAAATGCTGCCATGTGCTCTCATGTGAGCGCACACCACCACGCACGTTGACTAGTCAATGGTCAAATATTGATTTGTCAATAATCAAACATTGATTAATCAATAGTCAAATATTAACTATTAATAGCCTAACTTTGACAAGTTAATTGCTTGACCTAGTTGATCAATCGGATTAGGTTTATTTGAGTGATCAGATTGGATTGATCTAGTTATATCTGATAAACTGAGTTGACTTATCTAGACATGTAAGCTGACTCATTATGTTCACTCGACGTGTTGACTCACCTAATTGAAAAAATCAACTTGCTACAATTCAATTTTTCAAATCACAAGTCAATCAAAATTTTAAAATATTTTACAGATATTTAATTAACTCATGCATTAAATTTTATAAGTTTAAAATTCAAAGAATCATATCCTTTAAATCCAACAATTATCTCAAAATTAACTACAACAACAACCCTTTGAATTTTGAATCATCATGCATGTTATCCTTGGGTTTCCTTGGGTCAGACCAATGAGTTTTATTTTACATTAATTTAGGTCAAATTTTCAGGCCAAAATTGAGCCAATTTTCAACCACAAAACAACAATTAAGTTAGTAGAAAAAATGCTAATGGCTCAAACAATCAATCCCAAGGCACAAAACAGCCAATCACCACCATGAAGATCATCATTCACAGTGGTTAGAATCCTAACATGTGATGTAGGATTCAATTTATACCCTAAAAAATTCAATTTTCACTTAGAGTCTAGTTTGATGTTGAATTTTATAAATATGTTATCAATTTCAACAAAAGAAATCAAAATTATATAAAGCCCCAAATTCAACTTATAAACACTAATACCAATTTTAAGTGGTCTAATACCTAATATAAATTCAATTCTATATGTTATCCTAAATAATAATCAAACTAATTTAATCAAATTGTGGAAGCGTGCCTCCTACCATGAAAATTTTTTGGGGTTTGAATGTGAATTACAACAACTTTTCTCTCAATAAATCGTTCTCTTCTGGATAGAGATCAAATGCTTTTAAAATTTAGTATTGAAACATTTTATGAAATGAATTACTATTAGCAGAATTTGGAGACCAGAGTTTGCATTATTGGATTCCAGTTTTCACGTGCTTCCATCAAACACAGACAATGAATTTATATCAACTGTTGCAATAACAATTTTACCTTTTATAAAATACAAAAATCACTCAAACATAGATATTAAATTTTTATTCATTTAATATTTCTAACAGACACAAGTCCACACTACCGAGCTTGGCTATCACAAGATTGTCATCTTTAATAGTACGGCTTGGAGTTACGTAGATGAAGATGAAGGGGCGCCTGTTGGTTAAGGCGATGGTGGGGAATGGGGTAATTTAAGAGTGGACTAAATTTGTCAGGGGTAAAGCGATGAAGGGTGTAGGTTAATGACATAGATTGTGATGGGTAGATAGATTGTTCCTCTTAAATTGTATCTGTCGGTTGGATACAGTAGTATTGATACGAATGTATACGTGTTCCATTTCCTACCTTGTATCTTCTTATTTGATTGAACCCTGTTGGGTTTCGAAAGCCAATTTCCGAATTAATGTTACCGAACTAATATATCGAAGTGATTGATGCTTAATCGATTTGACAAATCAACTGCCACTTGCTATTGATCACGGACATGGATAGTGGAGAGAAAAATAGCAGTCATATTGCTGGAATGCGAGGAGTATACTTCCAACACAAGGACTAAAGATGGATTATGGTTAATGGTCTTTGCAATTTTTGAAGAACACAAAATAATCAATTATTGATGGTGTAAAACATGTAATGTTATAAGACCATTGGAGGGGTTTAGCCAAAGAGTTGACAGGGTGTCCAGGATCTTCTGATTAAAATTCGATAAACATCCTGTCTATTTTTATGCAGTCACCAATCTGTTGATTAATGTGCCAATGTAACTGAAAATTTAAGCAGCAGTTAGGCGAATTAATTCTGATGATATGAGGGCTACCTGCTGCCTGATAATGTCAAGAAACTTGTCATGACATTTTATTGGAATTTAAATTAGGCCACAAGCATCAGGGCCTACTCCTATTAACTTCTTGGATATTATTGAAGTCTACTTGAACAACTATTCCTTACTAAACCTGCCAGCCTAGTACACTTTCAATTCATAGCTTCCTTCTTTCTCAGCAACCTAATTTAAGCCATTTATTACTTCAAGCTTCTTCGCGTTAAGTTTCGTTCGGTTGGGAAGCTTCAGTGACAACCTAAGCCTTCTTTAAAAAATTCTACTTGTCCCTAAAAGAAGCATGTACATCAGAATTTGTTCTTTTTGTTTGTCAATGCTGTTGGGTCTTTAATTTTTATTTTGTGCAGTTTATTGTTTTCACTTGCCTGCTTTTAAGTTTTTGAGCAACAAAATTTGAAAAATAACTCTATTGCTATGATTACCATAACATCAAACTGTAACACTAGCCTCTCACAAACACTGCCCTATAGAAATAACAATAACAAGCTTCGTGATGCTTCGTTCTCTTCGCACATGAACATCACTGAAGAGACTTTTGTACGAAAAGTTGCAGCATCGAGCCCCATAATTGGTGGACAAGACAAGATTATTTGCTCAGAAAGAAAGAGACAAGAAGATGGAGAGATTGGAGTATTTAGTGCTGAGAAATACTTCAACGGAGCAATGGATGACAGCCCAAGAATTGTCCAAGTTGGTGCAAGAAGCTACCAGCAGTACGTGAAAGATGAAGAACAAACTGATCAAACTCTAGTGACACCAGGAGTTCAGGCCGCTGGAACACCAAGCGTTCGTTCTGAATCAAGTTGGAACAGCCAAAACGCATTACTTTACAGCGTTCTGAAGCATACTAATCCTAATCCTAATCCATGTTCGAAGAAGACAAACAAACTACAAGGGAAGAGTTTTTTCGCCGGTCTCAGATGTAAATGTTCTTGTTCTGATAAAGATTCAGTTGATATCACTGAGCATCGTGGTGAAACCAGTTTCAAAAGAGGTGCTGATAACGGTACAGTTCAGGCCAAAACAATAAACACTACAGGACCCATGAGCAAAACTGCAGTAAGAGAAAGAAGTTCTGGTTTGCCAAGTACGAGCTCTGAGACCATTAAAATACATTCTCAAGACGTTGAAGAAGAAAAGCCAAGAAAGTCAACAGAGGTTTTTGGTTGCCCTATGATTGAAAAGAAAAACAAGTCTTTAACTGTCGAGAGGAAGGTGACGATGCTATCCTGGGAGGATGCAAGTCCAACAGGAAAGGAAATTGAATTTTCAGCAACTAGTCAGCGTGATAAATACTTTGATACCGAGAGTGATGCAAGTTCAGACTTGTTTGAAATAGATAGTCTCACAGGGAAAGGCAAAGGCAACCCTTTTCTTGCAAGGCAAGTATCAGATGAAACATCGGATTGTGTCACTCCAACTGCTTATGCTCCAAGCGAGGCGAGCGTAGAATGGAGTGTAGTCACAGCCAGTGCAGCAGATTTCTCAGTTATGTCCGATTGTGAAGAGGTAAGAGCAACAGAAAGTGCTAAAAGTCCTGTGAAAACTTTTCCAAATGTTACTAAAAGTAGACGTATTATAGCTGAGTTTCCAAAGGGTAGACGTCCCAGTAGTATTTTGTTGGGTTGTAAGAACGACAAGGCTGTTACAGTTGCAGAAGATGCATATTTGACAAGTCTAAATCAGAAGGCAAACAATAATTATGAGCCAAGAATGCGTCGAATGTCCGACTCATTTGCACCCGCACCTGCGGCGTTGACGAGGTTTCAAGCTGAGACTAAGCTTAAAGGTTTTGATTCCAGAGAGAGGCAACATGCTTTTGCTGCAGCTACCACGCGCACCCACTCACTTCCAAGATCCATTTCGCCACGTTCTTCGCATCTTTTGTACATTCAGTGATTAGAGTCAGGTCCAGTCGGTTACAGTTCAGTTTTTTAACCATGTTGGACGAAAAGTACTAGCTGTAAATCGTAGTGTTTCCTGATGCTCTACGGTTACATAATTATGATTTATATTATTATATTAATAAAGACTTCACAGTTTCCAGAAATCACCTCTTCATTCTCCCAGCTCTAAAACTCTCTTCTCATCAAAGTGCTTTCGCTTAAAACTTGCAAATCCTTGAAACTGTCTTATGGAGGAAAGTTGCTTAAGCTTTTTGTGGCATGTTTAGGGGCTGGAAGTCTAGCTTTTAGTTCATATCTTTAGCATTATATGTGTTGAGGACCACAAGAAACGTTCTTTATATCCTAACGCGAAGAGGGGTGGATTCTTTATTGTTTTCGTTTTCATTGTCGAGCTTTTGTAAATATTCAGTCAATGTAAGGACGTACCACAAGTAAGAGATATGACAGAGCTTAAAGCTTTCACTAATTTGGGTGTTCCTGATCAATAATAGAGCGAGGAAAGTGAAGAAAATAGACATCAACAAGAAGCAAAAGTAGCTCTATGTTGGTTTATATTTTCTTAGGGTTCGATTATTTCAATCCTCTAAAGACCATTGCCAATTTGCGTGAAGCGCTTGACATCTCTTTGTCTTGCAAAGAATTCTCAATGCGAAATACAGAAACAAAGTACCCTGGAAATAAATTTCGAAGAAGAACGGATATATATTTTGTTATTTTAGTTCAAAAATCAAAATTAAATTTGCCTCTGCTGCAATAATTCATAATTGGATAAAGAAGCCGTTCAATCGCATTCTGTACTAGCAACAAACCTTCAAGCAAAGAATGTTGACTACAATGACACTCATCGGACATGGTCAAACCAGTGTCCGCATGGAGAAAGTAGGCTGCTTCAATCAATTAATTCTGTAACCATCTAATAAATATGCTGGTCCATATATTTTTTCTTGATGTTGTAATCAGACTCCTTGTTCAAGCTCACAAAGGCAACAAAGGAGATGCAATTAGTTAGTACATAGTGACTAGTTGCATAATTTACATGCAATGACCCACCACGTCACCTACAGACCAGTCTATGGTACAATGCGAGCAAAAAACCTAACATCCGAAAAGCAAAAACAATAAATCCTAGCTGTTATAGTTGTCCCTTATGACAACATTTCCTACTGCCATGAGATCACTTTCCATCACGTCTTTATCCACAATTGAAAGCAATCAATCTCATACCAAATTGGGAGCATATGATTTCCCATTTTCTTTAATGATAAAATTCTAATGTTTAACTATATAATTACTATTAGTGTATGCACTAGAAACCATTCTCATTGTCGTTTTCAAAGCATTTTATTTCGTTTCTGTAATCCTAACATCATTATGAACATTGAGCATGAGTAATGGTATAGAAAATATCATAGTGTGTGTGATATCATGGAAACGGTAATGGTTGTTTACACATACCGAGATCTATTGTTTGTAGTCTGGTTCCATATATGGGTGCATGACTTGGTAGTCATATTCACTAGACAAATCTAATAATGAAGATCTTATATAGATGGTACTGTTTGTATTTAAGAATCAATTCTTATGACTTGATGGGTACATATGGTTATTTGACTTGAATTCTATCAAACCATTTTGTGCTCAAAGTAATGTTTTCTAACAACATCAAATATACCATTGCAAATGAGGTTTATAAAGGTGAGTGATTGGCTGGATTATGAACAATATAATGACTATGGTATATTGACATAGAATTTGTTATCCTAACCAAAGGATGAGTGTTTTAATTGAGTTGTTTATAGCTATAATTGGATCGGTTAACATCGTATACAATCTTAGTTTGGACATATACATATATACAGGGTTTCTAATATAGACACATATTTATATCTCAACCTTATGAAACACAATGACAAAAAGACAGTATAGACACAAATTTATATCTTAACCTTATAAAACATGATGACAAAGAGACTGTATTGTACTTTACCTATCAAGTTGACTAAGTTTAGCGTTATTCATTGACACTTTGCTATTCAGATGATCATAATACTTTGTTATAGGTTGCTCATGATCTATGTTCAGATTTTGACTCAAATTTAGATATTGTTGAGATAGTAAAAAGTTTACGAGTTACACACTATAAGAGTTGATAGACTTAGAGGTATAAGATTATTATCTTGGTGATTATGTTATTGGGTGATGGCATGTTAGACTTGTCAAATTCTTTTGGACCAAGTTGAGAAGTCAAATAAAGATTTACCTTGATGTATAGTCATGCACCTATATAGGTCATAGGCGTGCATCTTAATGGTTAAAGGAATTTTAATTATTTGGATAGAATTAGGTTTGACTAAGGTTAAACTAATTCAAAATTCAAATGACCTGTTGATGTACGACTATGCATGTTAGCATATTTGATGGCTATTACACGATGAGACGTTACACAGTGTTTGTATAACATGCTTTCAGTCATGTGTTATCCAAACATTGATGTACGACCTTAGGATTTCATTAATAGACGTACACAAGTCATGGGTATGTATGTTGTGCAGTCACACCTATGAGTCTATTTCTATAGAAGAAAACATGATGAATTATTTCACATCTTTTCAAGAGAAAACATAATCACAATCATGAGCCACACACTCACACTGGTACACTAGTAAGAATTAGCATTCCAAAAGTATGTGTAACCTCTTTGTCTTGCTTTGTATGGATAAAGCAAGTGTCATGAGTCCATTATTGATGGATTAGTGAATTCTGTTTACTACGTAAAGATCATAAGAGCCTTAAATCATAAGTATGATTTTGTGTAAACCTTTTATGTATGTCTCACATGCTTTTAAGTTTCTATTTTATGAAAAACGGTTATCTTGTCATAAATACCAAGAACACTAATTGAGTTTTCTAATTTTTACTACATGGCTACCTTTCCGATGACTTTAGATTTCTTATGGTGGTATCAAAACAAGGTTTTTGTGATATGGAAACTATTTACCTGTGTTTTTTTGTTGCTATGATTAGTTTCATGTTATTGTTTTTAATAATTGACATAATATGTTGAATTGATTAGTCATGTAAACTATGTTGATTATGAAGTTTTTATTTTTGTAATTTTATTTGAAAATTAAAAATTGGGGATTGAAGTTTCATGTAGGTTGATAGAATGCTTAGTTTTTATGTTGTAAATGAAGCCACTTCTATTATGTGTTTTCATGTCTAATGGAAGTGTTGCTAAAAATGACTATTAGCATGTCATGCCAATTTTGGTTATTTTTAGCATTGACATGTTGCTTGGGTGGATTTTTAATGAATTATGTCACTTAACTTTTTAAAATGATGCTTGTCATGACCATAAGCGTGTGAATTCATGGGTCCATGAATCCACACAACTCAAACATAAGTCAAAGGGTCAAACCTTATGAATTCATCCCATCGGTTGATGTACGCTTATGAGCTTTTTGCTCATGCCTTTAAATAGACTTAAATTTGGCTATGCATGTGATCATGCATTACTTGTGACTCTGTTTGTACTTGATTATGGAATTTTCATAAATTTTAGAAATTGGCAATGTCATAACCATGCATAAGCCATTGGTGCCCATAAGGCTTCCTATCATGCTTGTAAGGTTGCTTCTTTATACTCTTAACTAATGTAAATATTGTATTTGATCTCAGGTTGACTATATAGAGTAAATTGATAAGTTTTACAATTTTTCGGAGTTGGTTGAAAATTTTGTAAAACTATAGGGACCAAAAACAATTTTTATATGACTATATAATTAAAACTAATTTGATTAATTTTACTTGTGCGTATGCATATTTGGGGGCATATATGCATGGTGTTCAATATATGAGTAGGAATTGCCTATAAATGATTTCTAGCTTGAAGTCTGATATTAGATAACTTGTTTATCAACACATTACCTTTTTATGCCTCAATTAGCATGTTTAGATTTTACTTTTGAAAATATCATCTCATATGTGAACTAAAAATGATGAGATCTAATTAATAAATCCCTTATTAAATATTAAGTCAGTTATGAAGCCTTCTAATATAATACTATTATGACACACTCTTATTTATTAGAATCTTATTTGCTAAAGCAAAGGTACACCTTTACTAGATAGAAGAGTAATTGTTAGTTATATTTGGTTAAAATTAACTAATAAATTTTGTTTTTTTGCCACAGCAAAAGTGGAATTTATTAAAGGCTAAGTGGGGGTGTGTTTGTTGATATATAATTAGATGTAGTATTTGACCCATTAATACTAAGAATTGTAATTAAGGCTTGCATGGCTTGTTAGGATAACTATTGACTTGAGATCATAAGCTTTTGCATATTGGCTTGATGACCTACTTATTTGGGTTACCTTGACTTGTTCACCAAAACAAAGGTTGGGTCAACTTGATGAGATCTCTGTTTACTGGAAAGTCTACCAGGACTTTTTGAGTACAATAGCAAGGGTTGTTGGCTTGAGAAAAATAGTAAGAGTGTTTAATAAAATCTTGATTGAACAAACTAAAATAAACACTAATTTATTTTTTTTTACTATTTGTAAATCATATTTCACCATCACAAATTCAAACTCATTACATCTAAAGTTAAAAATAGAGAATAGGCTAAATGGTGCCAATTTTCTTGATTGTTTAGGAATCTTTAGATAGTCCTACATCAAGAGGATATGTTATGTATCCTTGAGGGAGACACTCTCTCAAAGCCTGGTCTTCATACCATGGACACACTCTCAAAGCCTAGTTTCTATACTATAGATAAAGTCTGGGATACCTAGAAAAAATATCTCAATGATTGTGTAGATGTGCAGTATCTCATGTTGGCTTTTATGTCACTTAAGCTGTAAATGCATCATAAAGATATAGACACCAAGTCTATTCTTTTACACATTTTATAAAATATACAAAACTCAGAAGAGGTTTGAACGTTATCAAGTGATGTCATTGTTATTCAGCTGTAAGTTCCCCATGTCTTCTTTACCTTTTGTCTGTAGAAATCTTACTTTTGTATTGGTTTTAGATAAAATGGGGTACTCTTTCTTGAATGCTAATGGTACTATAACCATTAGCTTGACTGATTTTCTCTATTGTATGTTTTATACTTAGATGATAATAATATCTTGAATAATAATACAACAAAACCTATTAAAACTGGTGAACTAAATCCCCCAAATCTATGGTATTACAAGTCTGAGCATATAAACCAAAAACATATTTCAAAGCTCTAATCTATTAGGATTTTGTAATCATTTGACTTTTAGTCTTATAAATAGAGTAACTCATGCCTTATAGGTAAGATGATCAAGTCTCATTTTATTAGATAAAGTGAGAGGGCGATTGAATCATTAGGGATTATACATGGTAATATGTTTAAACCCATGATAGTAAATAACAGATAAGAGAAACTTTACTTAATGACCTTTACTAATGATTTCAATAGGTATGAATATGTGTTTCTCATGAGACACAAATCAAAATACTTTGACAAGTTCAGAAAATTCAAGAGTAAAGTAAAGAAACAATTTAGTAAAATTATTAAGATCTTATATAATGATCAAGAAATGGAGTACTTGAGTGTTGAATCTGGTGACTACCTAAAAGATCATGGTAAAGTTTCATAACTCAACCCTTTTAGTTACACATTGTCATATTGTATCTGAATAGAAGAACAAGACTTTTATGGATATGGTCAAGTCAATGATGAGTTTCAATAAACTACCCATGTCATTTTAGGGTTATTGCCTTAAAGACGATAACATTTATGTTGAACCATGTCTCTTCTAAATCTATGTAATTAACTTTTTATGAGTTGTGGACTAGGCAAAAGCCCAATCTAGATTACATATATATTTTGGATTGTGAAGCTTTTGTCAAGAATTTAACTTTGAATCAGCTGAGTTCCAAAGTTGATAAATATATATTTGTAAGATGCTTGAAAGAAACTAAGGGTTACTATTTTTATCAATCAGACGAGTAAAAAGTCTATTTCTCATACTAGTGTCTTTCTTAAGAGGAAATGTTTTTTAGAAAGATTAGTACATTATAATTGTATAAATCTTGAAACCATAAATGAGGCTCTGAAACCAATCTAGTTTAGGGTTGATAAAAATGGAGTTTGATGAGACTTTGAAACCATAAATGACCATAAATATTAAATAAGATGATGTCCCCCTTGAGGTGTGATAATGGTACATTATAATTGTATAAATCTTGTAGAGTACATTACAAACCTAAGAGATTTGGCTTTTTTGTAACTTAACATGACATACATGTCATGAAATCTATGATTAAGAGAAAAGATGATAAGATTTAAAAGATATCAAGGAAGAACAAAGAATATTAAGATGAAATAAATAAGATTCATGAATCAAGACATTAAGAAGCCAAATACTTAAGAATTAAGATATTAAGATAAGATTTCACGGTAAAGGCTATGTATAAAGGTTTAAGAATATGCTTACAAAGTAACTTGTTACTCATTCCAGTTTCCCTTTCTTTATAGGTTCCATTTCTTATCTTTTGGGTAGCCACATTTGAGAGGTTGTCGTTATCTTAAGACTATGTACAACTAGTATTAGTTTATCTATAAATCATGTTTCAGTACAATTTTATGATTCTTGATTTGTAAATATTTCTAGTTTCACATATAATTAATAAAAGAGGTATTTTAGAAATATGAGCAATGTGAATATTTATGATTTCAATTTTGCATAAGTAAGAATGAGTAAGTATCGTGATACTATTATATTTATAAAAAAATATATTAGTATCAAAATTGTTCGTATTAGAGTAAGATTTTAGAAAATTTGTTTTAAGATAATTGTTTTGAGTACTTTTATATGAAAATTGTTTTTAAAACTGGATTCTTTTTTAATGTTGGATATAGCATAAGTTGTATAGTCATAGATAACTAGCGCTCGATAAGCCTACCCACTATAAGTTTTCTTTCTTTAAATGTGAATTCCTGTGTGATTAATTAGTGTTAATAAAATTTAATAGAAAATGAAAATATACATGTGTCTGTATGCTTTGGGTGTGAAAGAGGACGTAGTTGAAAGTAAGGGTTTCGTTAGAGCTACTTCTAAGAGAGAGACTCTAAAGCCTTTAATGAGCATGTCTATAGTTAGAGAGATAATCTATAACGTGATGAGGGTTTAGTTAGAGTTACTTCTAGGAGAGAGAATTTAAAGCATTTAATGAGCATGTCTATGGTTAGAGAGATAATTTATAAAGTGATGAGGAAGCATGATGAAGAGCCTATGGTGGATAAAAGGATTAGACCTAATATGAAGGAAAACTAGTTCAACTATAGTAGAAAGAGGCTTCACCCCATCTATAGCCTTTCAAGTATCCATTAGTCATAGAGGTTCAATGGTTTAAAGGATTTGATTTTAGCTGAGGAGTGGATGAAGTCTATATAAAGTGTTATAGTGTTATTCAAGATGAGTAATAGAAAGAGAATTCAGTATGCCACATATTTAATGAGAGGAGATGTTTGAGTATGATAGTAATTGACTAGGGTTTTAGTGGATGAGTCTCATTTAAGCTAGAGCAATTTTCAGAGGTTATGTAAGGAGAATTTTAAGAGTCCTGATATGACATATGCCAGAATGTAAGAGCTTATCAAATTGGTACAAGGTTATAATTCTGTTAAGGAATATATTATGTATTTTAATTCATTTGCAAGGTATGCCTTGGGTTTGGTTGATACAAAAGAAAGGTGAGTTTAAAAGTTTTTTTTTTTTTTTTGGGTAGTTAAAAAAATATTAACAAAAAGAAAACTGGAAAAACCAAAAACAACCTAAGTGCTGCAGGACAAGGCCCACCTACAGGTGAAAGGAAATCCCAAAACAACCTAAGGACCTAGTCTCTTGAGGGCTTATCTAAACTCTAGTAGAGATAAGACTAAAAAGGAAGGAAATCAAACCAAAATGTAGAATAAAAATGTATCCCATGCTTTCGTATTTTTTATTTATAACCCAAAAAATATAGGCAAAATAATCACTTGAGGTAATTACACAAAGCCTTAACTTATAACCGTTGATATAAATGCAAAAAGAATATCTACCTACACAATAAGGAACCAAAATACCCTTTGGTGCCTTTATACTCCTTAATCCTTGCTGATATTTGTTGAAATTGTAGACCCCCAAAGCTTCCACCTTGCTTAAAATAGCCATGAACAAGCAACTTGAAAGCATACTTAAGCTCATCCTTAGCACTAGTAAAGTTATCCCAAGGAATCTCCAAGTGGTACAGGTAGTGGTCCAAGTCATAGTTTCAAGCCTCCTTGAAAGAGAGGAACCAGGTTGCCTATGGCCTGCTTCTCCATCCTGGCCTACAGCTCTAAAAACATTGCTTATATCATCCCAGCAGTAGCTAAAAATAAGGAGAAAGATAATCCTCTTTAACCTCTTATGTTTGTACAAGAATTTAGCCAAAAAGGCCATCTAAAAATCAAACTTGTACCTATTAAATAGCAGCCTCAAATTGGTTGAAAATCATGCATAAAATTGGAAAAATGAGCCTAGTTTAGCTCACTACCAAGCTCTTTGATATCGATCATTTATTATCTTATCGAAGAAAGGCAAGTCTTCCTCTTAGGTTCAGCTGAAATCATTTCCTATCATTTGTTGTGGGTGAATAAATGAAATCCAGTTGCTTAGAAGGATGGTTTACTTTCCCTTTGAAGTGTTTCGATAATTTAAAGAGTTATGTACTTAGATTGAAGGTGATCTACTCTGGTTGCTTAGGAAGGTATTATGACTATTATTAACTTTGTTGAAATCCATTAGATTGAAGGTGGTTCACTTTGGTTACTTAGAAAGGTATTGTGATTATTATTAAGTTTGCTTAGATTGAAGGTGGTTTACTATGGTTGCTTATAAAGGTGTTAATGCATTTGTTAAAATCTAGCTTCAATTAGGAATTTAATTTTTAGATAACGTTTGTTTTTGTTGAAATGTATAAACACTTGAGAAAACCTTTAAATAAATTCATCTTCATTTTTCGTTTAATTGTTTTAGATTTACAGATATTAAATATAAGCAATTGTTTTTATTATCGAGTTTTAAAGATTGTTGAAAGAGTTAATTTAAAATCAGAAGCATTTTAATAAATATCTAGTTTATGATTGGGTCCAAATTTCCCTTTATGTAATCATCTTCATGTTTACAGTATATTGTTACAAAACTTTAGTTGGCTTGGCTTAATTTATTTTATTGACCTGTAAAATAATAATAGATTGACACATAACTATCGTAACAAATGATTTGGACAAAACCTCAAAAGTGATCTATACTAATTTTATTATTTCTTTTCCATCCTGGTATGTTGACCTAGGTTTTGAATTGATGAAAAATATATGTTAAAATATCTAACTGGTCCTTGCATATTTTAATCCATGATAAAGAAGACCAAGGGTTTTAATTTTACAAGATTTACCTGGCACATAACCGTATGTAACCAAGCCGTACGATTGTGTATTTCATGTAAAGGGAACACACGACTTGCTTGAGTCATATAAAACATTTGTGCATGCAAAAGCAAAGACACAAAATCATGCTTTTTTTGCACACATAACCATGTGTCATGTTTTAAGTTACACTGCCAAGACCTTCTGTATGTGACCAGTCGTGTAAAAGCTTTAAGTCAATAACTGGACATATGCCCATGCAGTAGTAACAGACGCTCGTACAAGTTTGGAAAACTTGATTGTGTGGTGATTATGTAAGTATCGTGTATAAGACCATGTGGGCTTTTAGAATTGTGAAGCCCTAAAGATGTGAAGACATACTATCGTGTGTGAAAAGCACATGCTTATATAGGGTGCATGCGATAGGAGAAATTTAACCTTTGGAAAGCACGTGTTAATAAGAGCACGATTGTGTAACATAGGGATACAATCGTACATCTACCTAAATTCGCTTTAATAGCTCTAAATCAATTCTAACCACTATATTTCTCATCTGTTATAAATTGGAAGTGATTTGAAAGAATGAAGGAAGGGAACGTGAGAGATTTGCTTCTCCACTCTTTCTCTAAGCTTAATTGTAAATCCTTGATAGAACATTATGAGCCATATTTTCTTTGTATTAGCTAACTAGAGGCAAAATTCTTCTTGTATTTTGGAAACCGTTGGGTGCAATCCTGTGAAACTAGTATAGAGCAAAATCCTTGTGTAAAACTATTTTAAGGGCATAATCTTTTGTTATCAAAACTAGTGTATAATATCAAAATCTCTTAATAAAAAACTGTTATAATTTCTAGGTTATTAAAATTACAGGAGGAAAATCTTCAAGCAAAGTTGCTTAAAATAGTGGACGTAGTAGGCTTGTAAAAAAGCTTTGAACCACTTAAAATCAGCTAACCATTTCTCTATTATTTCTCTCTTTACTTCGTTGATTATTTGCATTGTGCTTTATTTTATTGATTTTTTGGTTGATTTGAATGTGTAAATTGATGATTGATTATTAGGTGGAAAAATCATTTTAAGTTATGAAAGTTTTAAAATAACCTATTCATCTCCCTTCCCCCCCTCCTCTCTAAGTTATTTACCATTGTATTTTGGGGTTCAATAATTAGTATCAAAACTTAAGTTTTTATTTTAAAAAAATCTAACGATTTTAAGAGTCAAAGATCACAATTTTAAAACAAGGAATCTTTTTACAAAGCCAATTTTTAAAGAAGGCAAAGTTTGATTAGACCTCCTTTGTTTTGCGGTAAAAATTTTGGTTAATAGAAAATTAGGATGAAAATTCATGTTCAATCCATTGACTATAAGCTTTGAACAATAATAAAAAAAAAAAAAAGTGATCTAGTCCCTATAGACCCTAGAACAAACTTGCCTAGAAACGCAAATAATTTTGATGAAAAAGATGAATTTATGATAAGCATAAATTCTAGGGCACAAAATTTGTTGTTTTGTGCTTTAAATGCCACGAAATTTAACTATGTATCTATAAGTGAAACAATGAATAAAGCTTGAACAATCCTCTAAATGACTCATGAGGGAACCAACCAAGTGAAGAAGTCTAAAGTAGAGCTTCTCTTCTAGGAATATAAACTTTTTGAAATAAAAAAGAAAGAGAACATTATAAAGATGTACAAACGTTTCTCAAACTTGGTAAATGAATTGAAAATTTAAACTAAAACTTATAGTGAGTAGACGAGGACAAGTGTTGTCAATTAGTATGGCTGTGAGGGGCTTTATCATAAAACTTAACTTGAAAACTCATTTTCCTCAAAACTCAATTTCAAAAATGAATTTGGAAAACAAGGCTTGAAAACATTTTCAAAACACATTACTTTTCCCATAAAGATTTTATCTCTTGCTTTAACACCACCTATAGTGTAAGGTCCTGATATCCTTTACGCTTACAAACTTTTGATGTATTAAGTTTTAAACTCTAACTTCCTAGCAAGTGTACTAGATCAAAGTAAGATAGAAAGCATTTCGAGTTATCATATTCATGGGATTGCGTAAGCAAGTAAGAAGATGATACCACTTTTAACGTTATCTAAACTACTGAATAAGGATTAAAAATAAGACTAAAACTAAAGTAAAAACAAAAGCAAGCAATTAATAATTTCGCCTAAGTAATCAAATGATTAAATATGAGATGATGTTAAGACTTTGAGTTCACTAATTTACTTCATGATAGGTTTTCTATACAACTAAATATATCATGTTGTTCATGTGATAACGGAACTCCCTAAGTTAATTAGTATTTTTTTTTAAGCAATATTAATCTTATTTCACAATCTAATAACCTAAATATCTTTATGAAGGTTTAATTAAATGAAAATGCATTACATTTTTAAAAATCCACTAACTTTTAGCACTAGTCTATTGTGTCTGTGACTATTGTATGTATCACCAAATATATCTCTATATTTGATTAATCTATGGTTTGTATTCTCATTATTTTTATGCAATTTCACCTCTCGGTCTCAATCATATAAAAGAAATCTAATTAAAAATTGACCAAATTTTTAATAGACATCAAGTTCAAAACACAAACTCACGTAAAATAACATGCTTTTCATTCATAATTAAAAAAAATGCCATAATTCCATGAATTAGCTAGCCCTAGTCTTAGCAAAAATTATTTAGTTCATCATGAAACAAAAAATAAACATTCATATTCAAAGAAGACATAATAGAGAGTAAGAATGAAACCCAATAAATCGTTGAATTTTTTATCAAATTCTATTGAAGAATCATCTTACAATTATAATCCGATTGGTTTTTTATTGAACTTTTAAAACAAAATAAAGAATCCCTAATAAATTTCTTGAAAAATCTCTCAAAAGTTGTCTGAAGACGGCCCTCTCTCTTTAGGTAAGTGTACAATGGATTAGATAGCCTAGGATTAAGAAAAGAGTCCTAAAAAACGTGAATTCCTACTGCATAATGTTAGGTTATGGCACTATGCCATAGCACTAAGTTTCTACCATTTTCAAATGCTTTGGTGCTGGGGCGTCATGCTGCGACACCGAGATTTTGGATTTTTGCTACATATGATGCTGCGATGTTGCATCGTGGTAGGGAGCTTTTAGAATCTAAATTGTAGGTCTATATAAAAGTTGTAAGCCTAGATGTATATTTTATTTGGCTTTTGAATCAACTCAATGGGACGTTGGAATCTCAATTTATGATTATTTTAGTCTTCAATGGTTAGATATAGAATTTCATTAAGAAAACCTAAATTTGCAACAAGCATTGAGGGCCTAAACAAACTCAAATCTTTCCCCATAATAGCTTTTTGAAAAGCTTGAGATGACCATTACAATTTTGATTATATTTTCAGTATAAAGCTCAAACTTATTGAAATTCCCTGTTTTTTCACTATGGCACACAATGCTTTTCTTCCCCTTTTATGCTTTGGTTGCTTATTCTTTTTTGGACTA
This sequence comes from Anacardium occidentale, assembly GCA_026122585.1. Lineage (NCBI taxonomy): Eukaryota > Viridiplantae > Streptophyta > Magnoliopsida > Sapindales > Anacardiaceae > Anacardium > Anacardium occidentale. Next base: position 84,267 of record JAJEJH010000607.1, read on the forward strand.
AATTCGAACCATTAGCTAGTCCTTCATAAGTGTCTTTTTAGCTTGATTTCCATTGAATTCGCATCAAAACCAATATTTCTTGTAAAATTAAATATGAAAACCCGTGATCCCAAAACATGCACATAATAAGGATAAAATGGTCAAATTACCCCTAAAACTCTATAAATTGACTATGAAATTATACATTCAATTGAGACTTATCAATTCCTACCTATAAGGGTGATCAGCCTCTAAGCAACAAAACCTATTGTAACCAAGCACCTCTAAAATAGGTTTATAACATAACTTAAATAAAACTTATAAACTAAATATTTGTTTATGAAATACCTCTTTACTATTAAGAAATCAATATTAAAATTTCAAACACACTTATTGTTTATCATGTCAACATAAAATTTGAAAACTTAAAAAACAGAGTTTGTACAAATGAGAAATTTAGTGAAAACATATAAAAGCATTGCAAAGCCCCACATAACTACCCACCACCATGTTGAATGAATCATCGGACAACACTATGACTTACCTCAGACTTACCATGCTACTCACTAGCCTTGTGTGTCTACAAGATAAAGGTAAGGAGAGTGAGTGGTAAACATTAAGTAATTAGAATAACTATTAATCTTAATTCCTTATTCCTTTACACTCAAGCAACATCTTAACTCATGCTCATTTACGTTGGAACCCTCTTTAACTTTGCCTTTGACTTGTCTTAACTCATCTTAAAGGATAAAACTAACCCGTTAAGACTAAAATGAATGTTTTATAATGTAACTCATTCACTTAATACTTATGCAATTAAACCCGTAAAGCGGTAAGTTTGTAAAACTTAGCTTGAAGGGCATGTTTATAAAGGTATCTATAAACATGAAACTCAATATTAAAAATAAAATTATGAAAAGAGTATAAATCATAAAAAATCTATAAAACTCATTAACTAAAGTTAAAGTTGTGCATTGTATCTATAACTAAAACTGTAAACATATGCATTTTGAATTCTCATCATGCACAATTATGTACTATTTTGTACATGATTGTACATGTTTTTATTTTCACGTCTTATTTAAAGTAGCTTGTACACGTTAATTTCATTATATTCAAATTTAATCTTTGAGGACTTCTAGAAAGTTGAAAGAGAGTAGAAGAGTATCAATCAGATGCTAGTGACTAGAGTTCAACCTAGAAAGAGAATGTTTGTGAGCCAAACTTGAAATAAGAGATAATTATTAAATAAGCTTAATAAGATTTAATGCTTGCTCTACACTTTATGACATGGCATGCCAAATAAAAATGATTTATGAAACTAAGTAAATGTTTTACATGTTTTAAGGTTTTCAAATTGAATATGCATGTTTTATGAAAATTAGAAAATCGATGTTATAGACATCTTTTGAAGGTGGATACAAGAGGGCATTTATGGGTTAACACGCTTATTAGAGAGAAAAACTAATATCTGATAAAGAGGATTAAGCTCGTTAGATATAGTATTGGTTACACATCAATTTGAACTTATATGGCCTAGGTGCTAAATCCTTATATTCATAAGTTTAATCAGCATATGATTTTTATTAAAGATTTTATGAAAGATATGATTGATGATAAGTTTTATGATGAGATCCAAAGATCAACTATGAAATGTTTTATGATGACGTTTTTTGAACCAATTATGAGAATTTTAGAAAAAGATTTTAAGTATGAAGCCTTTAGGCTAAGTCATAGTTTTCAGTATGTTTTATATCATGCCATCATAACATAGTATGATTACAAAATGATAATACAAGAATAAATATGATTAAGAAAGAATAAGATATAATTGGTGGAATAAGATAAAATTTAAAGATATTAATTTAAAGTTAGGGTTATGTATGTTAAGTTGAAGAAACTGTTTATCGAGTGACTTGTCACTTAATCCAAATCTCTTCTCCTTATAGGTTATATTCTTGTACTTGCCGAGTAGTCGTATTCTCGAGGCTACCTATATCCAGATATATCTTTCGATGGTTCATGTATATATGCATAGTTCATGTTTCAGTTTCTATTTTTAAAACAATTCATATAGTTTACGTTTGTAAATATTTTTAGTTCCACATCATTAATAAAGTTAAGCTATATTTAGTATCATTGAATAATGCACAAATTTTATAGAAATTTAATAAAGAGGTATTTCAAAAGTTTATGTGTTTTTATGATTATGATTTATTGTTCCGCATATGTCGGGAAAAATCATGAGAAAACATGTACTTTTTTTATCTAAAAATCTGTAAAACATGTTTAAAAACTTATCTCATGTATAACTTATAAAACTGTAAACTTAGCATGCCATGATATGCTTTAACTTAGGATGCAATGACAAAAATGCCTATGAAACTAATTGGGATTTAAACATCATTTATGGCACTTCATGCTTGTAATATAGTTATGTGCATGGGCATGCTCCTCTACAATTCACGAGCATGCTTTTAACCATAACTTTACACTTAATTCTTCTCTGTTAGTCATGGTCATGTGCATTTTTCACTTTCGGTCGTGTGTTTCATAACTTTTCCCATGTCAATGTCGTTCGTCATGATTGTGTACCCTTCACCTACATAGCTTTTGGAATCATACACAGGCGTGCATCTGATGATCACACAACTGTATAAAACCATTTGAATAATCAGACCACTTTCCTCTAGCATTTTTGTACCAAAATCGTACTTTTTTCTTATCAAGAACCATTGTAATTTTTACACACCATACATCATAATTCAACTTACAACCTTATCCAAGAATAACTGAATTGATCTTGAATCTTGACCTAGAATAAACCTAATCATCAATCTCTCAAGAACTTGATATAGCAACTATAAATCCTACTTAAACCACTCAAGCATTTTTTTAATTCATCAATAATCATCAAGTAAACATTAAATATTGATTAAACATTATCATATTGTCATCTTTTGTGAAATTCAAATAGAAAACATCATTGTTTCCTCAAATCTATAGGTACTAGATATCATTCTAACTTACCTTGACTCTCGATGAACACACACACACACACACACTCTTTTAGTTAATTTTTGGCGATGAATGATGACTCTCAACAGAAAAGCTCCAAAAGTCTTTCGGATGCAATTTCTAAACATCCATGTTATTTTTAAACAAAGATAAATAATGAAAAATTAGGAATCAATGACCTTTATATAGGCCTCGGATTAATTAGCCATGCACAGACATGCATCTACGTTGCTAACTTATTTTCTCGCCTAACACCTTGAGCATGTGACACAATCTTAAGAAAACACATGTATCACTCTAAATGACTATTTTACATTTTCTAAACTGTTTATAAACTCTAATATCCATATAGGAGTTATAAAATAACTTTTTGTAACCTTTATGTGCCTTAAGATGTTACAATATTTAGCGGCTTCAGTTCCAGACCAATATTTCCTCACATAATCTATAATGCATTCACTTTTAAACTAATTAAAGTTAGTATTATAAAAGAATTAATAAATTTAATTATGTAAATGATACATATTTATTATAAATACATATATCATGAGATTATAATTAAAAATACCTTAAATTAGTTTAGTGATAAAATTTTATATGTGCAAACAATTTGGAACCAATTTATTGAATATCTTATATTAAAATGTGCCCAATCCAATATGATCTCAAAAGTTAGTGAAATAATGATTAACCGCGTCAAATTGAAATTGATTAGTATCTTCGATTTTAAATTTTTTGTATTGATAATATTAACCTTAATTTTATTTTATTTTTGTTTTTATTTTGTAGTCTTTTATTCCAATGAGATTACTTGAATTTGAAAAAGTGAAAGTAAGTTTCAAATTTGAATGAGAAAAAGAGGTATGAAAAAATGTAATTAAAGTTTGAAATTGGGGGGAAAATAGTGGAAGCAGAGACTCAAATTAAGTTTGAAAGTCAAAGAAGTACAAACGAAAGAGAAATTGAACCTAATTAGCAAACTATTTTTTCATATTAAATAAGGTTCGAAGAGTTTTTTTCTTAAATTAAAAAAATATATATTTGAAAATGGAGAATCTTGTCACTTTGTTAGGGCCTAATATGCTGCAATGCCAACTTCAAAACCCACCCAAATGTTTCAAAATCCATCATCGTCCAACCCAAACCCAGTTTATATCTGACCTGGGCCACGGTCGCTATATTACTAAATACACCCAACTCATAAACAGCTAAATTACCTGTCTTAGTTCGGTGGGTGTTCTTAGAAGGTATTTTTGTTTATAGCCAGCCCCTTTGGTCCCAGAATCCAGAAAACGAGCCCAATTCGACAAAGTTTCAAACCCGACTAGAGTACCCCAACCCGCTCACTTAAAGCTACGAACCTCAGTGGAGGAGTCAACGAGTTATTTGTTATACATTAGGGCACTGCTATTTATCATTTTGTCAATTGAAGCAGAAAACTGTGGCGAATCAATCACAGTAAGTACCGTTATTCGGTTAACTTTTAAGTTTTGTTACCAATTAACGTTTTTTTTTTTTAATTTTCTGCTTGACTCAATCCTCTAGATCTCCCTTTTATTTTGTCGCTAATTTGAATGCCACCAATACGCAGCAGCAGAAGAATATCGAAAAGTTAAAAAGAAAAGCAAAGAAAAGGAAGTGAAATACTTTGTTCGATTGACACTTTTTGTTGTTAATGCAGTTATTTACATTATGTATTCCTCTAGAGGGAGTAATGCCTACGGGCAGGCGTCTTATGCTAGCCAGTCTGCTTATGGACAAACCGTAAGTTTAATTAATTATTTATGTGTTACTAATTTCTCTAGAGTAAAATTCATAAACTTAATGGATTGTTTTCGAATTAATATTCATAGACATTGAGTGCTGAGATATGGTGCTGTTTATTGTATTTAATTTGTGGCAATGATTTTTTATTTTTTTTTCAATTGGAAGCACGTAAATTCTTTGTCGGTCGTGAAGCATGTGCTAATAAGCTGTATACTTGAATAAGTTACGCTTATTTGCTTTATGTTAATATGCATTCATTCACATAGATCACAGATTTTAAGGTCTCAATTGGTCTCTTTTTTCTTAATGAATTTTATGTAATGCAGTTGGGACCTGGCTATTCTGGAAGTTCTGTTGGAGTGCCACAGGGAAGCTCACAAGTTTCTTTGTCTTCTCGGCACTCAATGCTAGGTGCTTCTCAGGAGGCAGAACTTGGGGGGTACAGAGGCCATACTGCTGCTGCACCTCATTATGGGGGTCAGTATAGCTCAGTTTATGGTTCTGCTGCTTTAAGTGGGACACAACAGGTTGGTGATTTTAATTGCATAGTCTGCAACTCTTTCATGTTGCTATATCAAAGCTGAGCATAGTTTTTGACGGAAATGAAGGCTTACTTAGCTATAATTACCTTAGCTCTGTTGCAAAAGGTGGCCAACTTGCTTTTTTATGTTGAATCTACATTTAAAGAATTAATTATCAAGATATAGAAAATAAACCTTTATATGTATAGTAAATGTATTACAATATGTAATATTGATATGCATACAAAGTTGGGATCCCAAATTTGTGTGCAGACCCGTCTGGTAGTTGATTTGGCATCATCTCCTTAATTAGAGGATGATACTATAAGCGAATTAACTTGCAAACCGTATAAGTTGGTATTACTGTATACTATATGTTAAAATTGAGGTGTCTTGTACTTTCAGCTTTCTGTTGCCTGTTGAAAGTTCCTGTTGACTTTTGTTGAGAGGTACTATTGCCTATATTGTTTTATGAGAGTACTGAACCTGAAATTGTTCTAGTTAATGATTTCACCTTCAGGCCCTTGGGTTGGTTTGGTCATAATAACTATAAAGCCTTAGTTTAATGGTTCAGGGTTCTGTTCCACCTTTTTGTTTCTATATGTTTGTAAATGTTGCTTGCCTTGTATTCCTCATTCCATATGTTAATTTCATTTTTGATATGTTTTATTTCAATATAAATTTATTTCAACACTTATGTTCGATCAACAACCCATTATTGCACTTTTGGAATACAGCCGTTTGACATAGGTATCTAATTCATAATTTATACACATCTTTTATTCTATTCTTTACTTTTGCAGGTTCCTGCTATACATTTCAAAGGGACTGGAACATCAACTTTGGAAGGTCGTGTTACTTATGCATCAGCTATACCAGATTCTCCTAAATTTGCATCTAGTGACTATGGTTCATCATCAAGCCATAGATATGGAGTAAAAGGTGATCAAATATTTGCAGAGAAGATCCCTGATTATTCTGCATTTGACAGAAGACAATATGGTGAGCAACAGAGTGCTTATATGGGAAGGGACTTGCAAAGTGAATCTACTGGACGATTTGCTGAAACTGTCAGTTTAGGTCATCAACATCAGGTGTTGTATTTTTACAGTCTTTTATAAGGTTTTGTTAAATTATGTTCACTCTTTTGGATAAAATCTGCTTGTTGACTGTTCTAGTAATTTATTTGGAATCTGAAATTTAATCATTATGTTGTCAGTTTAAGATGTATGATTGCATTGATCAGGCATCACTGCTTCGACAAGAACAATCGCTGAAATCTAAATCCTTGCAATCTTCCACGCTTGATGGGGGTTCCAGGTATTTTCTTTTGATATATATTTTCAGCATGATCAATTTAAATGATGTTGATTTCTTTTTATAAGCTCCCAGTGATCACTTGCAGTTAATAACCTTTTCTGTATATGATTGGCCGAGGTTCCACTGTACTTTTAAATGATATACTTGGTCTATTCCTTGGGGTGATAGTTTGTTGGCAACTGTCCTAGATGGTAATATATATCTTGTTACACTGAGTGGTGACAAATTTCTGGCAGACAAGCTGATTATCTTGCAGCAAGGGGTACTGCTAGTCATAATTCCACTCAAGATCTTATGCCTTACGGTGGAAGAATGGATGCTGATCCTCGCAATTTATCTCTGCTTAATTCTTCTTCATACAGTAGACAACATGCTTCATCAATATCAGGGGCAGCTCCAAGTAGAAATGTGGATGATCTCACGTATCTACCAAGTTCTGCTAACCCTGGTTATGGAGTGAGTTTACCGCCTGGTAGGGACTATGCAGCAGGGAAAGGACTTCGTTCTAAATCAATAGACTCAGATTATCCTAGTAGTTTGTTTTCACATGGTGTTCATCCAAGGATTGCTGAGCGCAAGGATGACAGGGCAAGCTATTTTCAGGACTTTGAGCTAAGGGAAGAGGAACGTTGTCGTGAACATTTACGTGAGCGAGGAAGACAAAGAGAGAGGGAGAAGGAGCGAGAACGACGACGACTAAGAGAGCACGAACGAGGAAGGGAACGTGCTTTGGAGCGTCTAAAGGAGAGAGAACGATTGCACAAACGTGGGATCAAAATTAAGCATGAACGACCTCCACCAAGAGTCTCTAGGGACCGTCGTGGTCCCTCCTTGACAAAGGAGAGAAGATCCTTGCGGCAAGATTCACCACATCATGAAGTTCTGCATAGGTGGATTATGATATTGTATTGTATGCCCTTGTGTAGTTGAACATGTAGCTCCCTATGTATCTTGCAGCCCTTGTAACTAACTTGGTGTTCTTTAATGCTGAAGGCGTCATTCACCTGTTAAAGAAAAAAGGAGAGAATATGTGTGCAAGGTAAAGAAAAACAATACAGGAGCTTCATCATGCGATGATAATGAAAACTACTTCCTCTTCACAGATCTTCTCTTTTCTCTGTACGGATTACATTTCATCTTGGTATCTCTTGTTGCCCCCCTCGCGTGGGATTTTCTTTCTGAAAAGCTATCTTTTGGAGTTGGCTCAGGTTTGAGCATTTTTGCTTAGATCTCCCCTGCTTAGATAAATTCTTAATCTTTTGTTTATGGTGGAGGTCTCCCCCTTTATATTAGCATCTTACTGGTCATTTGGTTTCAAGTCTGATGTCAGCATCTTGGGATTTTTTCCGTCTTCGGTCCAACTGGGCTTTTTTTGCTCATTGGCTTCTGGCCCTTATTATAATACTTGTCTAAGCCTTCTTCTTCTTCTTCTTCTTCTTCTTCTTCTTTTCTTTTTTCCTTCACAGTGAAATCTGTGTTGATTGATTCCTCTCCCTTGTTTTCGGTGGACAGTCTAGCAAAACTTTTAGAACTTCTGAGAGCATGAATGCAGAAGTTGTGTGTTGTATTATGCTTTCTAAGATGGGCTGGACAGTTATTAATAAAATTTGTTACTGATATTGCAATTGACAAATCTACCTTGTAAGAAAAGTGAAGTGACAGCAGTACTATATTTGTACCAGTCAAATTGTTTGTAGTATTACATATGTTTAATTTATTAATTTATTAATTTATACTGGTGTATAATACTGTCTTGCAGGTTAGCTCATCTGGTTTGGTAGATGTGGAGAGAGATTATATATCTTTAGATAAGAGATATCCCAAGCTTTTTGTACCTCCAGAAGTTTCCAAGGCATGTGCTTGTAATCTATATTCATTGGATGTGATATCAACTTTGGATAATTGAATGCTGATTTTAGCATGTCATTCCATTTGTTTTAGGTTGTTGTGAACTGGCCAAAGGAGGATCTTAAACTGTCTATTCATACTCCTGTTAGGTAATCATCCCTTACATGCTATATTTGTTAAATAGATTTCATTAATTTATTTTGTACTTATTTGGAATGTGTTGTAGTTTTTATCTTTTCTGGTTATTTCTAGCTTTCAACTATATAATTGATGATACTTGCCAATGTACTTCTGTATATTTATCAATAAAAATGCATACTATATCAGACTAGGTTGCTGTACAAAATCACAGGAAGGGCAATGAGTTTTAAATCTCACAAGGGTTTCAACTATAGTTGTGACTCTAAATATTGTTTGCTTGAAACTTTTTCTTTAACCAACTGGATGAACAGAACTTCATCTTAATATACTTGGGAAAGTATGAAAGAATAGAAGCATTAATAAGGGAGGAAAAACATAATATTGCTATGCACTGTGATGGACAGTTTTGAGCATGATTTTATTGAAGAAGAGAGTGCAGTTGACCCAAAAGAGCAGTCAACCAAGCCTTTGACTGAAGAACCAGCATTATCAGAACATGGAAGTACAGTATGGAATGCTAAGGTAGATTTGCTTATTATTTTGTATTTTCAATGCTTCTGATTCATTCTTGCATTGTATGAAAAGATTACCCTAAGATGATGTTCTTCAGCCGAAGTTGAGGTTATTTTTTGTGGAGTTTAGTTGGATATTATATATTTTTTACTTTCTTGACCAATTATTACATTTAAATTGGTCATTTTAAATGCCGTTTATGGTTTGTCTAGCCATGAATAGAAAACTAATATTTAAAAGCATTGATGGTTTTTTCCAAAAGCATGGACTCTTGATTCATATGTGTTGCTCCTTAAATTTCTAATAACAGGTTGTTGGAGCAACATACTATAATTGTGTTCCTAGTGAGCAGGTTGTTTTATTTAATTGCACAGTATCTGTAAAGTTAAGCATATCACTTTTTAGTGTCTGTGTTAATCTGCCAATACTTAACTAATGGTTGCTTCATTGTACAATTTGCTGGTAGCAATAAGGTCTGCAATCTGGATTGGTTGATCTTGATTTGGGTACACTTTCTTTTTGGTTTAGTCGTTATGGTGATCCCAGCAATATATTTTATTTCTTATTTACCAAATGATTATAATAACTAACTGAATTCAAAAGGGGTGGTTCAAGGGTGATAGGGTGCAAAATAACTGAATGCACAGAGATATTTGCAAGTAGTTTTAGTTTTGCTGTTTTTTTGTAAAATGGGTTAAGATAAAAGTGCAAGTTTAATGTACCTTGAAAATCATGCTTTTAATTTTTTTCATAGGAGAAGCTGTCTATATTATGTATATAAGTATGATATTTTAATTTGTATTTTTATTTTGGATATAAAGGAAGACTGCCTTGCATTTGAAGTTACTTTCTATCATTCCTTTCTTTACTTAAGTGATTGATACATGTTGAATTTCCTTGGCTAGTCTTCGTTTGAACTAGTGGAGCTGCTGGTACATATTCATTTGAAAATGCTCATTTTGGGCTTCCTGGTTATACAACTTGCCACAGCTTTAGCCACTGCATAAAATTGCATCTTTATGTGTATGATGTTAACAGTTTTTTTTTTTTTAATTGTGCAATGATGGAGGCATGATTCTAATTTTATAAATATTTCTCTGTGGGTGTTTTGCTGTGCTTTAATGGTCTGTTACTTTAGAGTAACAATAATTCTGTTTCATTGTTTCAGATCATTCTGATGAGCGGACTTAGTAGGAATGCTTTTGAAGAGCTGTCATCTGAAAAGAGCTCTGATGACTGCATACCCCATATTTGCAATATTCTTAGGTTTGCTGTTGTTAAGAAGGATCACTCTTTTATGGCAATGGGTGGACCATGGCATTTAGCTGATGGTGTGCACCCTTCAGTTGATGATTCTTCTCTAGTTCAAACAGCTATTAGGTTCGCTTATTTGCTTCTTGCTTGATTGTATAGAGATATACATATGTGATGCTTCTATCAACTTGTGATATTACTTCGTAGATATTCCAAGGATGTGGCTCAACTTGATTTGCGGAATTGTCATAATTGGAATCAGTTTGTTGAGGTAGCTTGTTTCTACTTAGTGATAATTACTTGAATTAAAGTTTGTCTACTTGATGCTTTCTTTCTTTTATTTTATTTTGGAGGGGGGGGGAGGTGTTTGGGGTGGTGTTGGTGTGAATTTGCTTCCTTGGGTTCTTTATGTTAGAAAGCTAATTTCAATTTCTTCTTTACTGGAAACTGCAGATACACTATGATAGAGTTGGCAAAGATGGGCTGTGTAGCCATAAAGAGGTAACTGTGTTGTTTGTTCCAGATTTGTCTGAATGTCTTCCTTCATTGGATGAATGGCGAGCACAATGGCTTGCACACAGGAAGAACATTGCTGAGAAAGAACGTCAACTTTCTTTGAAAAGAGAGGTTTGTTGGTTTTAACTTTTGGAACTGTATTAAACAGACAATATTTTATGAAGTTCAGTTGTTCAAGGAAATGAATTTTGCACCCAAATAGACACAAATACAAACATATTTACATGAGTGAACACGTTTTCATTTTATGCATGTCCGGACACAGTGCTGTCTGAAATACAATTGTGTTACATTCCCATCATTATGCTTTGTGATTTTTACATGCTTGCTATGCTTTTTGAAAATCTTAAGGATATATAAGCATGCACATACACATGTATATACATGTACATACGCATGCATATTTATACATATAGATATATATGTATACACATATACATATGTGTATATATGTTATTCAATACAACTTCTCATTGTTAGTTTTTTGGTAGGTTGGGGTGGGGGGTGTGTGGGGGTGTGGGGTTTGTTTCTGTGGGGTAGTGTACTATATGCCAATAGGGATTTCCAGGGAACAAATAAACTATTGAAGTTGGCGCACTCTGATACCTCTGAGTCCATGACGTGTGCCACAGGATTATATGTTGTAAATGTTTTGTACTTTGGAATTTGGAATTTCATCCTTGCTTGTTTGTGTTTGACTCTTTTTTGCATGCATTATTCATGTTGAACCCTTTCTAGTATAAGTTGAAAGTTCCTGACAGGATAAGAACCAAGGTTGGTTTAGTTATTGTTGATTGCTTTTTTCTTTGCCTAAACTCTTTTAGAAAGAAAACAAAGCATGAGCATGATGGTTATGTTTACATTGCTAATATAAAATTATTCTATTCTTACAGAGATCTGGGGAAAAGAAGAATAGACTGAAAGGTAAATGCAGTAAATGGATTCCTTCTTAGTGCATTTTCATACATAATTTTGCTGTTGTGTCGATGACCGAGATGGGATCTCTAAATAACGATTTCTATATTCTTTGTTTGAATTAATAATTCAGATAAAGAAATGGACTCTTTAAAAGATGTTGAAAGGTTGGACAAATCTGAACAAAAGGAATCTTCATCTTCTGGACAAGCAGTTGATGTTAACAAAAGTGAAAATGTTGGCTCTAATATGAAAGGGAATGCAGCCAACCAGAAAGGTAATGGGAGTAACAAGAAAGTTGAAGAAACAGATGGCAATGAAACTGGTTTGGGTGTCAAAGATATTGACAAAAAAGAACAGGGAGAAACTGCTGGTGCTCAGACAGCTGGCAGTGCAAAGCCTGGGAAGAGAAAGATAATTAGGCGGATTGTCAAGCAGAAGGTCACTGATAAGTCTGTAGGTTTGGAGAATTCTAATAGCATCCAGGATGATAAGCTGGATGAGAATAATGCAAAATCAGAGATCTCAGCTCAACAGGAAGAATCTGTGGTTGAACCTGCTGAAGTTAAAACTTTTGCTCGGAAGAAGGTTGTGAAAAAGGCTCCATCGGGGAAAACTACTCAGGATAAAGACAGAAGCATGCAGCTTGAGGTGAAAGCTGAGGAGGGAACAATTTTTTCTGATGATAAACCAAAGGATAATTCAGATCCTGGCAGCACTGCAGCTCTGCAAGATGCCCCTGTGAAAACAACCGCAAAGAAAAAAATAATTAAGAGGGTGCTGAAAAGAAAGGTCACTGGAAAAGCTGGTGATGTGGTTGCTGACATTAAGATAGATAATGATGGGGATCAGACAAAGGTACCTCAGACACAGAACCAAACAGAAAATACTGGGAGGCTAGCAGTTGATGCAGAAAACGATCTAAACAAGGTTAAGAAAACAGAGAATCAAGCTGGTGTGCCTAATTCAAGTATTACAAAAATCAAGGATGTAAAGGAGGATAAGAAAGATGGAAAGGGAGCTAATGTAGAGACTGAATCTAGAAAAGAAAACGATTCTGCGAAGGATAATTATAATGGGAAGAGGGAAAAATCTAAAGGTGTGGAAAAATTAAAAGATGAAAAGGCACAGAAGAATAAGGATGGGAAAGCTGACTCTAGAAGTAATTCTACAGAAGTGAAAGAAAAGAGAAAGCCTGAAGAACCTCCTCTACAGCCTGGATTGATTCTGCAGACTAAATGGAACAAGGATTCTAAAGTAGGTAGATTATGATTTATGAACAGTGGTACAAAGAAAATATTCTGCATGTGCATCTTATCTAGTTGTATGTTCCTGTTGCTACAGTTGTGTTCATTGTCAGTCTCTCTGGATACGCTTCTGGACTATACTGACAAAGATATGGAAGAATCATCTTTTGAGGCAGGTTTTCCTGTTTTTGCTCTTTGCTGCTTTGTATACAGTATTGTAAGACTCCCATTTGGGCCTCCAGTGTATTCTATTTGGCCTACAAAGTACTTGATATGAATTAGCATCAGATTTTTCTCATGCTGACGATGTTCTTTTTCGTTTTTAGCTTTTATTATTTGCAGAAACACTGTATGAAATGCTTCAGTATCAAATGGGCTGTCGTCTTTTAGAATTTCTCCAGGTTTGTTTTGTCTTGATTCTTTAGATGTATATCATTTGATTCCTTATCAGGGGCATCTTATTACTGTGCTTGTTTAGAGACTACACTTTAAATTTCTGGCTGAAAGGAATCAACGTAAGAGGCAACGACATGAACTCCAGCTGAAGGAAAACGAAAAAACGTCATCAGTAAAGCGTCCGAAAACAAATAAGCTTAACATGAAAAGTAAGAATACAGAGTCTGAAACAGCAAATATGGTGCAGCCAGATGATGAGAAAACTGTGGTAAAGGATGAAGTTTCTGTTGATCATTTTGGTGAGGCAAAGTTAAAAGTGGAATCAGAAGATGAGGAAGATCCTGAAGAATGTGAAGAATTGGAAGATGCTAGTTCTCAACAGAACTCTTCTGATGAGGTAGGTATTTCTAGTATTTTTCATCTATTTTTTTATTAATTTTCATATCTGTGTTAATATTGAGAAAAAAATGTTCTTTTAATAATTAATTCAGAATTTCCTATATATATCTATATATTATTCTGTCAAGAAAGAATTACAACCTGGGTCATAGATTTACACCTTTCATTGAAGTTTTTACCACACATTTTTGTTAGTTTATCAGACTTTGATTGATTACTATCTGATTGGTGAATGGTATATTTAATTAAGAATTGAATATTTTGTCGATGCCATTGTATAACCTTTGACTAATAAGCTTGGGAACATCTTTTATTACAGAATGATGAAGAAAACGATAAAACTGATGCAAATGCTGGGCCTGGTAAGGAGGCTGAGAGTTTGAAGGATGAAGCTGATGTATCTACCAAGGAGCAAACTAGTATGGAAGATACAGAGACAAAACACACGGCTGATGTAGATATGGATGAAAAAGGAGAGAAAAAGGTAGAAACAGGGAAGAAAGAGAATGTTGATAAGGAACTGTTACAGGTATTTTCGTGAAAACTTCCAAATTTTCTCTGCTGCATTTCTTGTTCACTTATTAACTCTTCTTATCTGCTGCAGGCGTTCAGGTTTTTTGACCGTAATCTAGTCGGCTACATAAGGGTAAGTAAAATCTTTTGCTTATGTTGTCCAGTTAAATCATATTAAAGAGTTGTATGGTGAATTTGTTGCCTCTTTAGGTTGAAGACTTGAGGTTGATTATCCATAACTTGGGGAAGTTCCTTTCCCACCGATATGTCAAGGTGAGAATTTCAATGCTGCCACTTCTTGCTGACACTATACATTTAAATCCTTATACAGTACTCATAACTCATGTTTGGGAACTGTGGTAAATTAGGAACTTGTGCAAAGTGCATTACTGGAGAGCAACACTGGAAGAGATGACCACATTATTTATAATAAGCTAGTGAGATTGTCCCACATTTGAGGTCTAGAGATGTCTGTCTGGGAACATTAGTCTTAATTTATTATGTCGGACTTATGAAAGCTGTTGTCTCAGAATTGTTATTTTTCTCTACCATGTTTCTTGTTACATAACATAAAAAGTGCTGGTACTATTGACTGGTAAATATATGAGAAAGGTGGTAAAATAATTTCTTTTCTAATGCAATAGTTGATCCTACTGATTTAGTATCTATTTTTATTATCCACTCTGCTCTTGTTTCTATACAAGTTGGCTTAGATTTGCCTCTGACGATGATTCAGGCTATGGATCACCTAAAATATTTTTCTTAGAAAGGCTCAGTTTTATTGTGGGTAGTTTTAAATTTTGCATGGATAATTGACTGCATCTCAACAAATATTTAGAAAATTTTGTTTAGGGTTTTGGCAAAATAAAATCTTAGGAGAGATTGTTTGTATTGACACATTTACTCTCAGATCTTTTGAACAAAGACAATTTTCTATTAATAGTAAAATAATAAAAATTCTATTGTGCACGCCATTCTTATACCCCTATCTAGATTAAATAAAAAATATGACAATTTTTATAACCAAAAATAAAAATTCAAGAAACAGAAAATTGAGAGACATGGATAACTAATTAAATTAACCAATTTGGGAGGGGTTATGATTTTAACCAATACTAAGGATTATATGGTTATAACCAACAAATTGATGCCTTTATCCTTGACTTCCTTAAATCATAGCCTTTGGGAGTGAATCAGGACATGAGATGCTAGTTATGCAGTGAACGGGGATAGAATTATCCCTTCAGAGTGAACTAATACATGAGATGCCTGTTATAGGATAAACAAAAACGAAATTGCCTTCTTGAGACAAAGTAAGACATGAGATGCTTGTTGTGGGGTAAACAAGGCACAAGATACTTGTTGTGAGGCGAACAAAGACAACATTGCCCCTTTGGGGTGGATTAAAACACAAGGTTCCCACTTTGGGGTAAATCAAACAAAGGATACTTTGATGAAATGGATTGCTATTTAATATGGGTGCACTACTCATGCATGTTTATGATGTATACTAACAATGATAATGTACGATGCAATGTTTAAATCATTGGAAGGTGAGAAACTTAGCCAAGGGAATATCAACCCATGACAAGTGAGTTTTCTTGATTTTTTTTTTTTTTTTTCCTTTGATGACCACAAAAGATTCAACAACTCATGGATGCCTCAACATGACAAGAAGTTTTCATTAAAAATGGAGGTTGCTAGCTTGGTAGAAACTTACATGTTGCTTAATTTACTCAAGTGTTTCAAAAAAATGAAAATTTTACGCTTAAGTTCAATTCAAAAAGGGGGCCTACCATAGGCTTGTTTGTTCATCTGATCTCCATCGTTTAAGTCATATCCAAACATAAATCCCATGATCATTGCCAATGTTGTAATAAGGTTAAGGTAGAGGTGGAGTCAACTTGGATAATGGTTATTTGAACTGAAGGGACTAATAGTGCATTTTAAATTCGATTTTAAAGCAGATTTATGACCTTAATGCCTTTTAACTACCTTCATTGTTCTTTTGAACTTCTCGGTTACTTAAGCTTTGTGTAGATTATGTGTGCACAAAGATTATTTCTTTTATCATTTTTTTTCTTTCATTTTTTTTTTTTTTTTTGGCTTTTCTATTTTGTTTCTATTTCTTTCTCTTATGCACATTCATATTGATGAGTGAAAAGCTTAAGCATCATTACTTCCCACTTGTTCTTCATTTTCTTTCTCAGACAACCAATGTTTTTAATGCCTTATCGAGATGGTCCTAAATGTTGTATTAGCCCATATAGTGGGGTAGGGATAGGAAAAGACTTATGGCTTTATCTTGTGGGGTTGACTAAAGAAAGTGATATCATCAGGCTCAATAGGGTTCTTTAAAGTTAAGGTTTATCATGGTTAGCTGTTTGGTTAGGATGGCTACAATTCTAGTGTCACGTATGCATGTGACTTATTGTGATCTTTATCAACATTAAAAATAAGTTATAAAGACACCTATTTATGAATGAACACACTTAGTAAAGGAAATGTATATGACTATAGGCTTAAAAACTCATATTTAGTGTTTTGGTCCAGATCAACTAGTTTATCAATGTCAATAAGTTCTTGGATTTTATGCCTCAGCCTTACATATTCATTAGTATGGTGGCCACTATCTTTATGGAACTGATAATAAGTTGTTAGATTGTAATTTGTTAAAAGTGGGTTTGATGATGGACAAGATACTAGTGGTTGCAATAGGCCCTTCTCTATTAGCTTTTCTAAAGCCCTTGATAGTGGCATGTTGAGGTTGGAAAACTTTATTGCCATTACATTTTCATGCTCAATCCTCTTGGATCTGGCATTTCCACTATTCACAAAGACATTCCCTTTTTCAACTTGGGTGCCCAAAATGTCTTCTATTTATCCTCCCATTTTATATGATTGTTCGAAGGTAAGGATAAGAAAGTAACAAATTTTCTCATAATATGAAGGCAAGGGATTTTTTACCATCATTTTAACCTGATCCTTTTCAAAAAACCTATTTACCATTTTTGAGGTTGTTCCTCTCCACCTCATAAGAAAATCAATAAAAGATTCATTATTTTTCTGCTTCATTGTTTCCAAATCCCTTATTGTCACATCATAAGCACTATTATTAAGAACATTACTATAGAAACCTGTTTGCTAGCTCGTGTCAGTTAGTGTTGTTTGTTTTGTTAAGACTATCATACCAAATGCTTGCCACCCCTTCTAGTGACAAGGGACATAATGCTACCATATGTTCTTTAGACAACTTTGTTGTCCTTATCACAATAGTGTATTGCCTCAAATACACCTTTGGATCCCTATGTGAGGTTTGGTGCCTTATAGACCATTGTATATCAATTGTATTAATTTGTGTATTCTTATAATCTTATAGATTTATTGATGTTAATAATATGACGTATTTCAAATATATTGTTTTGTATAATATATATTGTGTCTTTAAAACAGTAAAACCAAAATGATAGTTTAGATGACTGATTTTGCTTTCAATACATCTTATTGGTGGTTATATTAGAATAGTTCATAATTCTAACATTATTATAAATCTTAGACATAAGGATTATTATAGTATGTGTAATCTTATCGAAATATGGTGGTGATCTACATGTATGAAGGTTAGTTGCTTGCAATTTAGTCCTACACGTAGATGCATGATTTAATGGTCATATTCACTAGACAGACCTAATGATGAGAATCTCATATAGATGGTACTACATGTGTTTAAAGATCAATCTTATGACTTGATAGGTACATATAGTTCTTCAATTTAATGTCTGTCAAACCATCATGTACTAAAAGTAATACCTTTTGATATCACTAGATGCACCACCATAACAAGGGTGTTGTAAAGGTGAGTGAGTGATTGCATCATGATTAGTATAAAAGTTATGGTAGATCAACATAAGATTTGTCAATCTTGAGTGAGGGATGAGTGTCTCAATTGAGTTGGCTAGAAAAAATTAGTCTATGGCTATGGATAAATTAATTAGTGTTGTATTCAATCTCGATTTGGACATATGCATATATGAGGGGTGCTTAAGATTGGCATAAATCTATATCTTAGTCTCGAGAGACATAATGAAATGATCATATTATACATTAATTGTCAAATTAATCAGGCTTAGAGTTATTCACTAATGATTTGCTATTTGAGTAGTCATGTGTAACGACCCGAGTTCAAAAATGGTAATTATGGTAGAAATTGGGGAGAAAAGTAGGTTTTTATGTTTGAAAAAAAATCAAGGTAATTGGTACTAGGGATAAAATGGTCATTTAAGAGCTTTATTTGGTTATACATGTGTCAACTTAGGGAGTTACCACATGTATAATACAAGAAAACACAAAAATTTTAAATTTCTATCATGCACAACTATGCACCATAGTATGCACGACTGTGCATGAGTGCGTTTTGGCACGACTATATAAAACATGATTTATTTCAAATTTTGCATAACTTTCATTTAAATCAAGTTAGGTGTTCTAGAGACGATTCACTAAAGAGCAAAATGAGAGCTTAAGCGAGCCAAGTCATGATTGGGATTGGAAAATGATCTAGAGAGAGAAAGCTTCTTAATCAGCTAACAAGTAGGCTTCCTCTTAACTATATGCTTCATTTGTCGTTATGATACTTCTTGTTTTGGTATTTGTTTATGATTACATGATCTAGCATGCTTAATGACAATTAATTAAAGTTATAGTGTGTTTAATAATGACTGAATGTGAAGTTGTTAAAGGATTACATTATTAACATGAATTTATATGGTTTAAATTCAATTATGATTATGTATGTATATACTATACTAGAGGCTGTTCTTAGGTATGTGTTTACTCTAGATTTAAGTTAATTGGATGATGTTTGGTTGATCTTGTAACGACCCAGCCCGCACGATGTGTGTAGCATCCCAGTTTAGAAAAGCCCTTAGGTGAAGAGTTTTGGGGTTAGAAATAAAATCCAGAAATAGATTGAGAGTTTAGAAGAGTTCAAGGGTGAGTTAGTAAGTTTCCAGAGTCTGTGTGGCTTTCGTGTGAATCCTTTCGAAAGGATTCGATCATACGAATGAGCGGGAAATGAATAGTCTTCATTTTCCCAAGTGCACGCCCGTGTACCAGCCTTGCACGCCCGTGCAAGTGCTTTTATATAAATGAGAGCCGAGAGAAATTTAGCCATTTTTCTCACCCACTTTCCATTTTAGCCATTATCTCTCTTTGGTTTCAGTTTCTCCCAATCTTAGAGAAGAAGTGCCGCCTCCAGTAGCTCCCGATTAAGCTAGAGAGCAAAAAGATAGTTGATAGAAAAGCTTCTAGAGGCAATGGCGAGAGGTAAGTGTTCACCTACTTCTCTTTGAGTTTTCCTAGCATGATTTGATGAAATGTGATGATTGAATGAGTTCTTTGCATGTTGATGAACTTTGGGCATGATTATATGATGTTGCATGTTGAATTGGATGATGAATTTCCATCCTTGGATCATGTATGTTGATTGTGAATGGTTTTAGTGAGAGAAAGAGTTTGCTTTCATGGTGAAATGCTCATTGGTTGATGCATGTTGAATTTGAACTCATATAGATGCTTATTGAGGTGTTGGGAATGCGTATTTGAAGTGAATTTGGAATTGAATGAGAATGGGTTGTAAATTTGGTGCTTTTCCAGACGGTGTTCTTGTTAAAGAACAAGACACACGACCGTGTGCCTTTGTTTTTCCAGGCACACGTTCGTATACACGCTATGTGCACGGGCAGAATCGCAGACACACGCCCGTGCGTCCTGAGGGACACGCTCGTGTGCATGCTTTTTCAAAGAAATTGCCCAGAATTCCAGTAGCTTACACGGCCAGACGCACGACCAGCGCACGGCCCCGTGCGTCCAGGCACACGCCCGTGTGCCTTAGCCATGCACGCCCGTGTGTGAGACATGCACACCCGTGTGCCTTTCCCACACGCCCATGCAGCAGAAATTTTTCAGAAAAAGAATAGAAAATGAGAAATAAAGTATGGGAAATCAGATCGTTCAGCACAGTATATTCAGCTTTCTAGCCAGTAGCTAGACTGTTCAACCCACATGGCCAAGATGTCGAATCCCTATGTTCACCAAGTCTGATCAGCACAGCAGGTACCTTCGGGTACATAGAGATATTCAGATGCATGCATCCACAGTATTTTCAGTTAGCATGGCATGACATACACATCATGACATGAATAATAATGATATCAGTAAATGAATGAGATTCAAATAATCAGATTAATCAGTTTCAGATTTCAGCAAGCGCATAGATGTATGAATAGGGCCAAGGCCAAGTATGTTTGTGAATGCATGTTGCTTGCTTGGGTTTTGAGGGAAGTAAGGAACGCTTACTGGGTGATCTTTATCACTTATCCCCCTCCTTCTTCCATCCTTTTTAGGTGTTCGTGCTGTTTCCGAGGAGCGGGTGGATCGAGGCTAGCGGGAGAGGGCCCACACCACAGTTTTGAGTATGTACTTTTCAGTTTTGGACCTGTTGGGTCACATGTATATTTTATATGTACTCATATGTAAAAACAATGTACTGAACAGTTTGGATGTATATGAAAGCCAGTATGGGCTCATTATGTATTTCAGAGTATGTATTTCAACTTCCGCATGTATTGTATTCAGATTGTATAGTAGCAGTAGGAAATTTTATTTCCCGTAGGATTTTTGTCGCAGGTACCCGTATTTTCAGACATATTAATAAAAAATCCAGTCAGCATTCAGCAGCAGGGGTACTCGTGGCGACGGATCCTACAATGTGCGACTGTGCGGATGTGTGGGTGTGCGGGCTGGGCCGTTACAGATCCAATGATGATGAAATAATCTTGAAGCATGATTATGTTATGTTGTTTATGAATAAAGTTATATGTATGATATGTTTATTTTGATAATGAATAAAGCTTAAATCGATCATATCCTTGTTATTATGAATTATCTAGAATGATTGTGTTTAGAGTGTGATTTGTCATAGATCGATGGTTGTTTGGCCATGATCTACTATAATAGAATATGACACATGTTTGTGCATGCGAGGTGTATGATTACGTATTTGTGTTCTATAGTGTCATGGTCGTGCATGTTTTACGTTCATGATAATAAAGAGTTGAAAGAGTCCTGATGGTAACATGACCGTGAGATGTTGAGTCATGATTATATACACGTGTTAGTTCCATGCAAAGAGTCAAACTTAGGAAGGTCATGATCGTGTAGCTCTAAGGTGCTTTCGTTACGCACAATAAGATTAAGAAAATTAAATGTATTAAGTATAAGAAAACAATAAGATTTATTAAGAAAAAAAATTAAAGAATCATAATATGAAAAATTAAGAAAGACATTAAGGTTAATAATAAATAAAGGAAAATAAGAAATATTATTATGCCTTAAGACTTGATAATAAAACAAGGAATTAAGATTTAAAGTATAATATGCATTTCATGGCATGACATGCTAAGAAAGGTTTTTAGATTCAAGAAAAATGTTTTACAATTTTTGGATTAAAAATGCACACTTAAAGGAAGTAGAAAACTAATGTTCCAAACATTTAATGAGAGATCTATGGATTTGCATACCTATTAAAGAGAGAAGCCAACGTTGGTTAGAGAAGACATAATCACTAACCAAGCTCGTTAGATAGAGTAATAGTCATGTATTAGTTTTGAACTCACATGGTCAGGTGTCAAATCCTTATGTTAATCAGTTTGATAAGTACAAATGATTTTATGAATGCTTTATGAAAATAATGAAATTAAATTAAGTTTTATGATAAGATCTACATATCAATGTGACATGTTTTATAATAAGATCCTTAAATCAATTATGAAATTTTTAGTAAATGATTTTAAGAAGAAGTTATTAGACTAAGTTATGGTTTTCAGTATGTTTCATATCATGACATACATGACGTGACATAATAAATAATAAAAAAGATAAGGTATGAACTTTAAGGTAAAAGGTTATAAGAATAGGATATGAAATAAGCTAAAATATCAATGTTCAGGAATTAATGATTCTAAAAGAATAAGACTTCAAGGATAGGACTATGTATGTTAGGTTAAGAGATATTTGTTGAATGACTTGTCACTCATTCCAATTTCTTTTCCTTACAAGATAAGTTTGTGTGTTGTTGAGTAGTTGTGCTATGATATGGCTATGAATGGGGTATTATACTAGTATTCTTAGATTTTATTTGTACACTTTACATTTCATTTCGTGTCTTGTATGTCTTTGGATTTTGGAACAACTTATATGATATCTTTTGTAAATATTTTATGATTATGCACAAGTGAATAAGAGGTATTTTAGTATAAGCTTACATGTTTAATTTTCATTAAAGTTTTAATAAAAAAGGTATTCAGTATATGAAAATGTATGTTTAAGTATGTATAATCGTGATACTATAGAAAAATATAATAGTATTATATCAATATGCCTTGCCAGAGGCTACTTATGATTTGCATACAGATTCAATTTTAATCTGGATACTACTAAGATTATAAGGAGCTTGCAAGTCACACATTTATATGGTTGATAGATTAATGCATAGGATCATTATCCTAGTGATTATGTTACAAGGTGATGTCATGTTAGACTTGCCAGATCCTTTGGATCAAGTTAAAAAGTTAAATAAAGGATTTGTCTTAATGTATAATCTTGGACCTCTGTAGGTCAAGGTCATATATCTTAAAGGTTGACAAAATTTTGATGTGTTTAGACAAAACTAATTTGACCAAGTTAAACTAATTTGAAATTGAAATAATCTGATACCTTACAGACGTGTATGCTCTCTATACTTGTGTACATATATATATTTAAGAGTCATTAAATCCTGGGAATGTTGCATCAATTCTATGAATGTTTAAAAACCATGGTTACCAAACATGTATGTACGACCATGGGAGTTTCATGCATGGGTGTACATGTGAATGTCACACATGTATGTGCTTTATGGTTACACCTATGACTCGTTTTCTATAAAAAAAAAATACGATAGTTCTTTAGTCATTCTGAATAAGAAATAGCTTTCACACTTGTGACAAACCTTTCACACCTGTGCACTTATTATGACTAGCATCTAAACAGTGTATTCAACCTTCGATCTTGATTCGTATGGATACAACAAGTGTCATTAGCCTTTTTGACGGATTAGCAAGCCCGTTTCTTTCCATGCAAAGACTTATAAAGCTTCCAATTACAAGTAAGTGTTCCATGAACACTTTATGTTTGATAACATGTTGTTTAGTTTTTGAAATTTTGAAAAATGTGATTCTTAGTTAACTTCTCATTGCTCTGTATGTTTTAAAGTTTTATTTTGCTACATGACTTCCACTCCGATGACTATGGGAACTTACAATAGTGTTAGAGCCTACATTTTTAGATTTTAGAAATTGTTTTACCTGTATATGGATCCATATAGGTTGCTTTTAATTTGTAAATGACTTTTATATTGAATCCTGTTAATCATGTAAATCATGATTATTTTTGAGTTTTTTTTTCTATGATTTTTTTTTTTATTTGCAAATTGAGCTGTTTGAAGTGCAAGTTTGGTTGAATGCTCAGTTTTGCATTGATATGCTAAACCATGTCCATTATGTGTTTTTCGCATAAAAGATGTGTTACTAGAAATGACTATTGGCATGTTGTGCCAATTTCAACCATTTCTAGCATTAGGTATGCCATTTGAGTACGTTTTCAATGGATTCCATTACTAAAATTTCTAGAAATCGTGTCTATCATGACCATGACTATGTGAAGTCACAGGCTTGACTTAGGCATAATTTATAGGATCACACTCTGTGAATTCATTCTGTGACTAGATGTACGGTCGTGCATATTTTAGTCATGCCCTATACATTGAACAAAAATTGCTTGTACATATGATTGTATGCTCCCTATGACAATGCCTATTCATGCTTCTGGATTTTTTACGAATTTCAAAAGTTGCAAAGTCATGGCCATGCATGATCCATTCACGCCTATAAGGCTTCTTGTTACAGTTATGAAGTTGATGTTTCATGCTTATTACTGATGTAAAGTTTGTATTGACCTAGAGTTGACTACTAAAGGTCAAATTACAAGTTTTACAAAGTTTTAGGGTTTGTTATAATTTTATAAAATTATAAAGACTAAAATGCAATTTAGATGACTAATTAATTAGATTAATTTTAATTATGTGTATGTATGTTTGTTGGTATACATACATGGTTCTTAGTATACTAGTATAACTTACCTATGTATGTTTTAGCTTTTCGAAAATGTACATTAATAAAATTTATAAAACATTATTTAATCATCCTAACTTCTTTTATTTTATTCTCAATGTAATTCTCTTCTCATTTCCAATTACTCGAATATAACTCAAGATTTTTGAATTTTGATGTAAAATTTAAAATAGAATGTTCATTGTAAAATTTCTTAGAAATTATGCATCTAAACAATTTGCAAAATTCTTAAACATATTCAAAAAGTTGCATATTAATATACCTTTTGCAGATGTTTTACTTCAAATACCTAGCTATTTCAAGTTTTTACAAGAGATTTTATCAAACAAGAGAAAACTAAAGTAGTATGAAGTAGTCAATCTTACAGAGGAATGTTATGCCATATTACAAAGTTTAAAGATCTAGAGAGTTTACGATTCCTTGTAAAATAGGCTCTATTTTATTTTCAAAAGTTTTATGTGATTTAGGTGCTAGCATTAACTTGATGCTTTTTTTTTATTATTTTTAGGAAATTGGGACTTGAAGAACCATAACCAACCATAATATCCCTACAATCGGCAAATAAATCGATTAAGTACCTAAAAGGTATTATGGAGAATGTACTGGTAAAAGATTAATAAATTTATATTTCTTGTGGATATCCTTGTGTTAGACATTGAAAAAGATATTGAAATACTTTTAATTTTTAGAACACTATTTTTAGCTACTAGAAGGGCACTAATTGATATGAAAAAATGAATGGTAAAATTAAGAGTTGATTATGAGATATTGACCTTCAAAGTGTATGAAGCCCTAAATCCCTCTAGTGAAAAAGAGGCATGTCATAGAATGAAAATGATCAAGGGAGTGACATATCTTAAGAATAAGAATGCAAAAATTCATAAAGTCAAACCAAAAAAAGTCAAAGCCGAAAACCCACTAACAATAAACTCAAAGTTAGCCAAAAATAATTCTTCTCTAATTCTTGACATCAACCGTTCTCTAGAAAGCTAAGAGCTCAAGGGACCAGTCCTTTTATAGTCACTTATGCCTATCCTAAAGATGTTATAGAGGTAAATCATGAGGACAAACA
Source organism: Anacardium occidentale (assembly GCA_026122585.1). Taxonomy (NCBI): domain Eukaryota; kingdom Viridiplantae; phylum Streptophyta; class Magnoliopsida; order Sapindales; family Anacardiaceae; genus Anacardium; species Anacardium occidentale. The sequence goes on from JAJEJH010000607.1 coordinate 109,915, forward strand.
CACATATACTGTTAAGGGGTAACAGTTGAAATATTACAAAGACAATGGATGGAGAAAAAGCAAGGTCTTTATCCCATTAAATGATTAGACCTAAAAAGACCAATATCTAGTCAAGTTATTGACTATAGGAGGTAACCCAAAGTTGTATCCTTTATATTTCTTTGTTTTTCGTTTTTAATTTTTTAGTTGTCAAACTAATGTAATCTAACAATATTGTTTAAGGTTGTTTTGGTATTAGAATTGGATGTGGAGATTTTTTTTTAGTTTCAAATCTAGATGCATAAGCAAGCAAGGGCACCTTATATAAAATAAAGGAAGTAGTTCTAACTTTTTACTTTTCTTATTCACCATTAAAGACAAGTGTTGATACTAGGGTGAGGATGAGGAAAAGTTAGAATAAGAATTGCATGAATGATAATTTCAATGAAATTTTTTTTGAAATTTTGTGAATTTTTTTTTTTTTTTTGTTTTAGATTATATATGTGTTAAGTTAGTTTGTATGTCTATGATTATACTTAACTATGATAATTGATTAGCATATGATGAACTAGTTTTGTCTAATTTAAAAGTACAAAGAAACACACACTATGAAATTGAGACTCTTAAGTTCAAGGTAGGTATGGTTAATGACTTAAGGAGTTTTTTGTGTGTTATGTTCATGTATGCAACTGAGAAATTTAAAAACTTCTAGATAGACTTGATGATTGTGGGCATGAATTAAAATTTCAACTATTCCAATGTCTTAATTGCTAAGGATGTTGAAGATTGGCATGTCCATCTTGAGTGACCCTTAAGCGAAAAATGACCAGAGATAAAAGTATGCAAAGCACCTTAGGTTTGTGACTAGTTGAGTAACCAGGTGATGGTATTACAAGTATTGATTATTCGCATAAAAAGACTGGTTCACAAACTAAGGAAACCAAATAAAACCTTGAAAGAAATATTATGTAAAAAAAAAAGAGTAACAAGAAAAATATTATTAAGCATGATACATATTAAGCATAAAAGTCATAACATTTAGGGTTAAGACATTGTCACTAATATATATTAAAGGAAAACAATTGAATGGTTTGTTTGAGGGAAGTTGTTTATAAAATTTGTATTCAGTCACTTGTACATGTGGATGCATGCGTGAATATATTCTGAAAGTTTAGTCAACAGTTTGTGAATGAGATATGTGAGAGTTGATAAAGTAGTGGTATGTTGTTTTGAAATATTTTTTAGGAAGATAAGCTTAGCAAGTTGTGTACTGATTATTTGTTATAGTTTATAAGACATTTGTATAATTTAATTATTGTGATATTATAACATTATGCATATATGTTATGTTTTATATATTAGGTGAATGATGTTTATAGGTAACATTGTTAAAAACCCTTATGAGACTATAACTCGTCCACTATGACAGCCTAAGGTTTAAAGGCTTGTAGCATACACTAAATGCAATTGTAACAACTTAAAGAAGTGGTTTAGATAGCTAGTGAGTGTGTTAGTCTAATTTTATTTTCGTTTAGTTTTTGTTCTTCTTTTTTGTTTTTCCAATAAGTTTACTAGGATTAGCAAAAAGCTGGTTAAGGCTTGTGATAAGTGTCAATCATATGCATATTTTTGTGGTCAATTTATTAAGTTTTAAAATGTAATTTGACCATTTTGCCCTCATTATGTGCATATTTCAAGATCACGAGTTTTTATATTTGGTTTTATAGGAAATAAGGAATTTAATGTGAATTCAATGAAAATCAAGATAAAAAGACACTTATAAAAGACTAACTGGTGGTTCGAATTTAGTCCATGGAAGAATGAACAATTGAAACACAAGAGGAGAAGGAGAGCATTATGCACCGCAACAAGAAAATAAGGATTTTCACTAAGTTTAAGTTTGATAATGAAAATGTAGTCTTCAACAAAGTTGCAATGGATCTCAAGCTTTCAAAAAGCTATTATGGGGAAAAATCCAAGTTCGTTTAGCCTTAAATTATTATCGCAAATTCAGGTCTTATTGATGAAATTTTGTGTCTAACCACTGAAAACTAAAATAGCCATAACTTGAGATTCCAACTTCTAAATAGGGTGATTCAAAAGCTAAATTAAACTAGACATCTAGGGTTACAATTTATGAAGACTCGAAATTCAAATTCTAGAAACTACATGCCATGGTATGGCACTGAAACTCTAGACAAAGGAAAATTTTAGGGGCTACACGCTATGGCTTAGCGTCGCAATGCCTAAACATGAAAAAATCTAGTAGAGAAGGTAAAAGGTCCATATCATGGTGTACTATCACAAAATGACATCGTTCAAAAGGTTTTTGTGTTTTTTAAGAACTCTAGCCCTAACCTTAAACTATATATATTAAGTGCATTCTTTTCAAAAAGGGAGAGTTGTCTTAAGACATTCTTAGAAAGAACTTTCACACAAATTTGAGATTTGATTGATTTTGTTTGAAGACTTTATTAATTCAACATCAAGGATTGTAATTTTGAGAATACTTCAAGATGATTTCAATAAAGATTGAAGGATTTCATCTGGTTTTATCTCTTAACTCTATTATGCTTTTATTGAATCTAAGTGATTTTTTTTTGCTTGATAACTAAATTTTCTTTGTTAAGACTAGGACTAGCTAATTCATGGATTTATAGTGTTCTAGATTTTGATTGAAGAACATGTTATTGCATGATGAGTTTGTGTTTTGAATTTAATGTCTATTAAAAACTTGATCAATTTCAATAGGATTTATATTGTGTGATTAAGACTGAGAGGTGATATTACAAAAAATCTATAAGAATAAAAATCGTGGATCAATTGAATATAGATATATGAATTGAAACATATAATAGTTATAGGTACAATAGGTTTGTGTTGAAAGTTAATGGATTTTATAGAGCATTAATGCATTTTAATCTAATTAAATATATATATATAAATATTTAGGTTATTAGATTGTGAAATAGAATTAATATTACTTAAGAAAGAATATTGATTAAATTAGGAAATTTCGTTGTTATGTAAATTACATAATATCTTCAATCACATAAAGAGCATATTTTGAAGTGAATTAGTGAATCCAAAGTCTTAATATCCTCTCACATATTAATTATACGATTGGATTACTTAGGTTAAGTTATTCAATGCTTTATTTTTGTTTTATTTTAGTTTTAGATTTACTTTCAATTCGAATTTATTTGTATAGATAAAGTTAATGGTGGTATTATCTTGATACTTGCTTAGGCAATCCCGTGGATACGACAACTTAGAATATTTTCTTTTATTACTTGGACCTAATACACTTGCTAGGAAATTAAGGTTACGCATCACATAACCATATGTTACCATCATTGGGGCATACCATATTAGATTAAATTAAGGTGTCTATAGGTTGATTGCAAATTAAATGACATTTAACCGAAAGTAGAGAAGGTAAAAATGCCAAATAATTTTGGGATTTTGATCACTTTCTTTACTCAAAAGCTTAGACTATATTTGAATGATTATAAGCATTATGTTGTTCCATTCACTAAGGTTCATTGGTTAAATATCAAGGCACTCTTTAAGATGCACTTAATTAAGAAGGATAGGCAAGATGGTCAGAGATTGATTGAAGCCAATGATAAAGATAAAACTTCTATCACATCTTTAATAACTCCTTTGAATGCTCTAGAAATGAGTGCTTATAAAGGAGAAAAGGTAAGAACTAAAGTGGGAAATGAAGAACATTCCCTCTTTGATATGCAACAGATGATCAAGTATCTTAAATCTTTTCAAGGAAAAGTTTTTGATTAGTTTAACCAACTACATTGAGAAATTCATGGTTTTAATATTCATGTGGGAAGCTTGGAAAGTCATGTGGGAAGTATAAAAAGTCAAGTTCAAGGTTTGACACTCAGTTTCTATCAATAAATGTATATGTTAATGATGTGTCTCTTCCTACCCAAGAATGACTTCATTGCATCACATGTCATTGCATTCAATTTTTTTTTTTTTATTGCATTAGTTTAAAGAACACTTGAATTGTTCATTGTTATTGAGTTGGTGTTTACTTGTTTTTATTATCCATGTAGTTTGAACTTATTGGTCTCATTATAACTTAAATTGGATATTCCCTTGCAATTGATATTGACTGAGCTTGATGATTGGATATTGCTTGTTGATTGAGTTGGTTATGGATTGTGTTGAGGTTGATATTGAAGTAATGACATTGTGATTGTGTTATAGAAATGTATTTCTCTTTATGTTTTGATATGGTACAAAGGGGGAAAAGCTAATAAATAGAGGAGACTTTGCTGAATTTTTTTTTTTTTAGTGTCAAAAAGGGGGGAAATGGTTAATTATAAAAATTTTTAATCATATAACATAAGTAGAGTTAAAATTGGAGTAATTATATAAGTTAGGGGGAGCTACTCATGTTGTTGAAAGGTGGAGCTTTTAATGAATCTTAAATATATTTTTTTATAAATATTGTTTTGATGAATGTTGCTTATTTATATGTTTTTATGAAATTTTAACATACTTTTGTCATCAATCAAAAAAGGGGAGATTAATAGATCCCTAGAGTATTGATGATAGCAAATATACGTTAAAATGAATTAATTGTCTATGACATGTAGTAATTCATGACTGAAATGAACCAAATTTTAACTTTTGTATGTTCACCTAGGCACACGACTATACTTAGTCTTTTTAGTACTCGTGTATGCTAAGACATGACATCGTGTGGTCCTTTCATGCTACTATCTAAGTTATGTAGCAATTTGAAATTGTTAACACACCACCATGTGCTTGTAACACATGACCGTGTGTATGATGGTTAATAGTCATATAGAGCAATTAAGCCATCTTGTCATCCCATGCACAATCAAAGTGTAAAAGTCAACCATTCATTAAACTGTGCTTATAAAGGACACATGACTATGTGTCAAGACAAATGAAGAGACACACTACTAGAATGCTCATGCAGTTGTGCTACGACAACATAGTTAACAAATTTGAAGTACGACCATGCATCAAAGACATACACCCATGTCTAGGCAAAAATCAAGGCATTTATGCTCTTGTGTGGTATATCATGCACTCATCTAGGCTACCTTCAGAGTTTCAAGTTGTACTCAAGTATTGAAAACACATAACTATGTGCATGAGACACACAACCATGTGTGGATTGAAGGGTTAGTAAATTCGACCATTGGAAGTCTACTCAAGGCAATTAATGAAGGGCACACGATCATGCATTCGAAGCACATGACCTTGTGCCTAAACAAATTTTAATGCTGAGTTGCTTTCTTAACCACCAATGGATATAATTTTGTTCAAATGGCTCTTTACCATTATCAATAAGCAAAAATTTATAAATTGGAGTCCATTTTGACATGAGAAAGATTGGAAATCACATTGCAATAGGCTCACACTTTATTCTTTCTTATCCTCACTCTAGTTTCTCTCAAAGCTTAAAATCTTATTTCCTTGAGAGAAATATTTGTACTTTATCTATATAGTTGCGTTTCTAGAGGCATTTATTTTTTACATATTTTGTTTCAAACATAATTAGGTGACATCTCAAATAAACCATTGTAAAGATTGGGTGCAATCGTAAACATTTAATAGAACTTCAAGTGGGTTGCTTGAAGAAGTAGACATAAAAGACTTGTGAGAAAAACTCCCAATCACTATAAATCGATTGAGTACAATTTCTATCCTAACTCTCTTTATTTGTGTTTATTTTGTTTTATTACTTTACCATTGTGTTCATAAAATTATCTTTAGAATTAAGTATTTTAAATCATGTTCACCCCCTTCTAAGATTATCTAGCCCTAGGGATTCATAAAGTCTGAATGAGTTTATTGCTCAATGTGTGCAAGAGGAAGAGAGATTGAAACAAGAGAAGATTCAAAATGCTCAATTAGCAACCTCTTCTCATAAAAATTCACCTAGTAAGACAAGGAAAAGGGATATAAAAATAATAGGGTTGAGAATATTGGAACTTCACAACCTAAGGTGCAACGTAAACAAGACAAAAGTATCATGTGTTTCTTTTGAAGAAACTTAATCATACGAAGAAGGATTATCCTAAGTATGAGAAATGGGTAAAGAATTGGTAAGATTTTCAACTCTTTTTTGTTCTAAAGTTAATTTGATTATCATAGGAACCCACACTTGATGGATAGATATATGTGCAACTATTCACATAACTGTTATTAAATAAGGAGATTGAAAGGTTCATCTATATGGGAAATGACTATAAAGCTCTTGTTGTGGTAGTTAAATTATATAGGTTATATTTAAAATTTGGTTATTATTTAAATTTAGATAAGACTTATTATGCATTGTTATTTAGACAATATTTAATTTTGATTTTTTTTATTTAGATAAATTAAGTTATTTTTATTCCTTCGAAAATGGAAAATTTATTTTTGTTTTTTAATAGTTAAATATTGTCAATATGAGTTCTTTAATTGAAGATCTATATAAATTTGATTTGCTGGCCTCTAACATATCGTAAAGCTTTTAAACTTTGTAAAAATCTCGTATCATTATGATGTTTTAAAAAAATCTTAATTGAAGGGAGGCTATGTTAGAGATTTTTATAGTAATATATTACTTTTATTATCTGAAGAATAATGGCATGTATACATATTTTTCATATATTTTATATATTTAAATAATATATTATTATATAATAATATCTAATTAAATGAAGACACATTATCTAAAATAACAAATATATATATATGTGAGTTTTATTCTTTTCGGAATAACCGGGGTGTTATTGTGACGCCCTTCCGGAACACCCACGTCCGAAACACCAAGCCATTTACAGTATTTTATATAGGCCAAAGGACATTTTCCCACCCATAGTTTGAGGCGGGGACAGAGTCCCTCCCACCCGCCAAGTTTAGAAAGCCCAGATTCTCACTCATTGACTCTTAAATCTAACCGTCAACAGTAAATCCAAAGACAATTTTGTCATTTTAAAATTAAAATTAATAATATTATAAAATAATATTTAAATATATTAAAATTATAAAAATTTAAAAATTTTTATAAAATTATAAAAAAATATTTAAATTAAAAAAATTAAAAACCAGCCGTCGTCGGGCCGACGGCGGTGGCCAAGCAAGCATCAGATGGTCGTTCCATCGATTAGGGAGACCTGATCTGGCCTTCCGAAAACCAGGCTACGCTACTTGGTGCTATTTACTGCGGCCACCGCTACTAATACAACGGCGGTGGCTGGTTTTTAATTTTTTAAATTTAATATATTTTTATAATTTTATAAAAAATTTTAAATTTTTTATAATTTTAATATATTTTAATATTATTTTATATTTTTATTATTAATTTTTATAAAGAAGGGTATTTTTGTCATTTCATAAAATAGGTTAATGAAATTGGATGGAAATTGGATGAAGGGTGGGAATCTGGGCTTTTAAACTTGGCGGGTGGGACTTTGTCCCCGCCTCAAACTATGGGTGGGATTATGTCGTTTGGCCATTTTATGTATAAATTCGCGTGCTTAACCGGGCATTCTTAATCCGCACATTGAGTGCGCAGTGGCGGCAAAAATCAACTTTTTATTTTTCCTCCGTTCTTGCTTTCTTCGAACTACTGCTCAGCTAAATACATATACAGAATTTGAAAGAGCGAAATATTTTTATTTATTTTTTTCCATCTTCACGGTATGCGAAATGGAAGAATCAACTTCACTAGTTCGTAATCTCGGTATTTTGGAAAAGCTCAACAACAATTCAATTCAAGAAATTATCAACAGTTACAGCGGTTTCTGTGCCACCACAGAATCTCTCCTCAACGGCGCCGGTGATCTCTCGGTAGGACCGGAGTTCGTGTCTCAAGTTCAATCTCTCTGCAAGCATGGCCTCCAATCTCTTGTTTGTGACCACTTCCTTCTCTCTTTAGAGGTATCCAATTCAACTTGCAACTTTCTCCCGCTGTCATTATTTTGTCAATCTACCTGAGAGAGACTTGTATGTTGAAATGATTAAATATATTAATTAAATATTAAGATCATGCCATGTACCAATTTTAGTGATGTTAGGGTTTTAAATGTTTCTAAAAAATTTATATGTAGAGGTATGTGTTGGTTCATGACAGCAAGCTTTTGAGAAAATTGGAGTGTCAAAATTTTGGCGGCATTTTGATTCTGACAGCAAAGTTGGAGTTCTACAGAAGAACAAATCCTCTGTATGTAAAATAACTAGTTTAAAGATTCTACTCTTAGTTATTTACTAGTTATTTTAGCGTCATAATTCTTGCTAGTAAAACGCAGATTTATTATGACGACGTTCAGCTGGTGTTATGTAAAGCTTTAGAAGAAATTTCTTTGGAGAAACAGTATCAGGAAAAGTGCTTGTTTATGCTTGTTCATGCGTTACAGTCAGACAAGGAAAGTATGTTTGAGGGAAAACAAAATGTAGATTCAGAAAGATTGCATCTTTTCGCTAAATATCAGTTAATGGTATCTTCGGTTCTTATGGCTAGTCTTCCTCCACATTTTCCAGGTATGTCAATTTCAAATTGTTTGTTGGTCATTGTAGGTGTGGATGAGAACTTTGATTGTTTAAAAAAATGTAGATAATTAGCTCTTTAGGACTTTCTAGAGCTAAACCCTTGTTCTCTTTTTCTTCCATGTGTATAAGAAGATAAGGATTCTCTTTTTACTTTGTTCTCATCAAATCTCTATTTCTGGTCATATTTTGGTTCTTTAACTTTTAATGAAGATTTTTATGATGTTCACAGAGATACTCCATTGGTATTTTAAGGGAAAGCTGGAGGAGTTAAGTAGAATCATGGATTATGAGTTAGAGGACAAAAATGAATTTCGAGATAAAGATGACATGGATTTAGATGAAAAAGGCAAACACAGGACTGGTGAAATGGACATTGATGAAAGTTATAACCATGGGAAATTTTCAGAGAAGAACAAATTGGTGAAACATATTGGGAAGGTTGTTCGTGATCTTAGAAGTCTTGGATTTACATCTATGACTGAAAATGCCTATGCTTCTGCTATTTTTTCTCTTTTGAAGGTTTGTACACCTTTTATTATGCACATAGTTCTGGTGCAATTTATTCACTTTATTTTAGTTTCGTTGATGTTTTGTTACCAATATCATCTCTGAAGACCTCTTTCTGCATTAATATAACTACTTAATCTACTAAATATTACTTTTTCTTCTGACATGTATATCATCTTTAATTTTTTATATTCTTAATTTTCAATTTGGATAAAGTATGTTTCTTTGTTTGAATGGCAGGCTAAAGTTCATAATCTGGCTGGTGAAGATTACAGGAATTCTGTTTTGGAGTCCATTAAAAGCTGGATACAGGTTCTCCTTAACTTTGTGAAACCTTTTTTTTTTTTCTCACCATATATTAGTGGATTCTTAACTGCATCACCTTTAATTGTTTCTCTTTATGTTCTGCAGTATATCTTTGAAATGATAAATGTTGTCATCAATTCATGAATTTGCTTTAACATTGTTAGTCTAGGATGCTACATCATAGAAACTAATCAAATCATTTTGGGTCGTGTCATCCATCAACACAACGACTACGCTCTTGTTAATGTATTTGTAAGGCAATGTTGTTTGACTAACCAAAGATGGTTATATCATACCATAAATATGTTACTTCAATTCTCCTTCTCTTTTTCATCCCTATGCACCAGTTCAAATAACTTAAAGGATATGTTTTAAAAGGTTATTTATTCTTTGGTTTTGTTCATCCTCTTACACTTTTATTTAGCACTGTCTGTAGTTCACTTTATATTATCATCTAACGGTTAGATGCTTTCTCATACCTTGAGCTGCTTTGCACAGGTTGTACCTCTTCAATTCTTGAATACACTTCTTGCTTATCTTGGTGACTCAAATACTTATGATATTCCTTCATCTGGTCTGAAATCACCTTTGGCTTCACACCCGTTTTCATGGTCTTCTAGAATTGACAGTCCTTCAGAAGGGCTCATCAGATGGCGAATGCGGCTAGAATATTTTGCTTATGAAACATTGCAAGATTTAAGGATAGCCAAGCTATTTGAGATTATTGTGGATTATCCTGAGAGGTGATTTTTCATCTAATTCCTCTCCAAGTTCTAACTGTACTTCAACTTTTAGAAGTTCCAATTTATTGGCTTGGTGGTCTTGCATTTTAGTTTCACTTCAATTGTGGGAGAATAAGTGCTGAGAACTGCATTCTCATTAGACTAGAAAACAAGTGCAGTGAAATGAGAGTGCCAAATAAGTAATAATGGTTGTCATCATGTTAGTAACAAATGTACACAGGACAGCTGTTGCATAGTGAAACATCATTTCAAGTAGTTATATGTTACACTTGGATTAAAACTTTTACCATAGAGTTGTTGAACAGTTTTACGTTGTAGAATATCAGCATAAATAGAGATAATGAAGAGATGTGTGAACAAGAATTAGATACTGTTATTTGGTGGCTTCATTGTTTATACATGGAGTAGTTTAGGTTTGGTCTGTTTTCTTGTGCAACATTTATATATATTGTTCATTTGATATGGAATATGTCTTGGTGAAATGAACCTTGATTGGGTGAATGATATTTATATTCTTTGTGCTTGATGACTGTTGCTACACCCCACATAAATGCATTGCGCATTCAACAACTGAAAGAGTTTTCGGAGAAGGGGTGAGTTGCATAATAGCGGATTTGTGGGTAAATAAATCGTTGGATTTGTAATGGTTTTTTATGAGAACACTGTGCACAGTGTAACATTGTGCTTTTTTCACAATTTGTAAAGCAGTTTAAAATGAAATAATATGATATGAGGCGTTGTCCCACCTCTATATGAGCTGCATATTTAGTCTTAACAAACTGTTGTTGGGCATTTAATGTATCAAAATTATTGTTTGATTGTTGTAGTTCTCCTGCCATTGAAGACTTAAAGCAGTGTCTTGAATATACTGGACAACATTCTAAACTGGTTGAGTCTTTTATTTCTGCACTCAAGTACCGCTTGCTCACTGCGGGTGCCTCAACCAATGATATATTGCATCAGTATGTTTCAACTATTAAAGCTCTTCGAACTATCGACCCAACTGGTGTTTTTCTCGAAGCAGTTGGTGAACCAATAAGGGACTACTTACGGGGAAGGAAAGATACCATAAAATGCATTGTAACCATGCTTACTGATGGGTCTGGTGGGAATCCAAATGGATCTGCAAATAATGGGGATAGCCTTCTTGAAGAGTTAAATAGAGATGAAGAAAATCAAGAGATTGCTGGTATTGATGATGATTTCAACTCTGATGACAAGCAAGCATGGATTAATGCTGCATGGTAAGTGTATGCTATCATGAATGTACTCATAATTGCTATGTTGTTAGGATGTTTGTGGGTTATGGGGCCAATACTGTTGAGTTCAAGCTTACAAGATCAAGGATACCATATCACATCCCTTACATGTTTTTTCTGCATGCGCTCTGCATTACAGCTGGGAGCCTGACCCTGTAGAGGCTGACCCCTTGAAGGGTAGTCGGAATCAAAGGAAAGTGAACATACTTGGCATGGTTGTCAGTATAATTGGTTCTAAGGATCAACTTGTCAATGAATATCGTGTTATGCTGGCAGAAAAACTTCTGAACAAATCTGATTATGATATTGACTCAGAGACACGTACCTTAGAACTCCTTAAGGTGAGTGGTTTGCATGTCAAATATCACTAGTGCTTGTTTATTCAAGTGTAAACTGGTGATGTTGTGTTATAATTTTGTTCTGAGAATTTTATCCCTGGACCACTTCAAAGTGCATTATTTTTGTTTTATTTCATTATCTAGATACATTTTGGAGAGAGCAGCATGCAAAGGTGTGAAATCATGTTGAATGATTTGATTGATTCTAAGAGGACAAACACAAATATTAAATTAACTGCTTCCAAGCAATCTCAAACAGGTATGTTTTGAATTTGCAAAATGTGTTAAGCCTTGTTGTGGAGCTTTTGGGGCTCCTCTTGGGATAATTTCTAAAACACCAAATTGTTTATTAATAATAGTAAAATGGACAAAATCATTGAATTTTTCTGAGTAACTCCAGTGAATGTCTTGTTAGGTGCTGAGCTAGGAGAGGATGCAGTATCTCTGGATATTCTCAATGCAACAATCATATCATTAAATTTCTGGCCTCCGATGCAGGTTAGACAAATATAGTTCTTGTAAAGTTCTTTATGATTATTCTAACTGATAAAGAAAATATTGTTAACAGAACTCCTTATGGTGGGAAAGGATAGAGGCAGTGGAAAAAAATGTATTTTCTTAAGCTGTTGTTTTGGGAAGCAGGGTTAAGGGGGCTTGAAATAGCAGTTCTGGGATCTAAGGCATGTTCTAGAAGCTTAAAGCTTTTCAAGACACCATTCCATGTGGTTTCTTGCTGGAATATTGAAATTATTCATTCAACTGATTGACAACTCCACTGCAAATTTTGTCTTTACTACTAAACTTTCTTCTGCAATAATGTCTTGGTTCATATGAATTCAGCATGTATGCTTTTTTTATCTACGATCCACAATTTACTTCACATTTCCCGATCAGGATTTTTCTGCAACAATTAGCTTTTTTATCCAGTTATATCTCTTAGTGCTTTACCTGATCTTCAAGTGAATTTCAGGATGAAGCTCTTATTGTACCTGAGGCTGTTGAGAAGGTTCTTTCAGATTATGCAAAAAGGTTTCATGAAATCAAGGCCCCTCGTAAGCTACTTTGGAAGAAAAATCTTGGTACAGTAAAGGTTGGTTTCCTCAAAACTATACAAATATCCAGTGTTGGCAATATGAATGATTACTTTTTATATGGTTTCTCTATTGTTTAAACCTGTAAGAAGTTTTTTCCAAATAGAAAGTTCACTTTTTTTACCTTGGGCATGCTGTTTTAGTTGGAGTTGCAATTTGATGATAGAACAACACTGTTCACAGTAGCTCCCTTTCATGCTGCTATTATTATGCAATTTCAGGAACAAAAAAGGTAACTTCAGGAATTATCTTCACGTACTGTGTTTTTATGATTTGATATTATGACATTGTTATTCTACTGTCAGTTGGACTTCTAAGAATCTTGCTGCTACTGTTGGGGTACCAGAGGATGCACTAAATAGAAGAATAAACTTTTGGATAAGCAAGGTCTGTTTAATCTCCTAATATCTTTCACAACCCAGTTTTACTCTTATGTTAAAATTCTCTCTTTAAATTTCTTTACTTTTCTTTCTTTTTTTTGACCTTGTATTAAGCTTTGATAGAAACCCTTGCCTGATCACAGTTAGTAGAAGAAGGATACATACTTTCAATTACATCTTTTTTATTGACTAGCCTAAAAGTGTCTTAATTCTCTGATAGACTGTTAGTTTACTAGTTGGCTTCATTCCTGACGCATCACATTATAACTTGAATGATAAAGGTTACTCAATATTTTAACTCAGTAGAAGTGTGTACCAGAAGTAGGTTCATATCAGTTTAACTTATTGAGGGAAGCTTTCTTCATTATCTGCGTAAGTCCTGCAGTATGAATCTTCATTTTTGGTCATGTGATCCTTGTGATTTATGTTTCATCTAATTATCCAGTTGCAACTGTCTCTCTTCTTTGCCATAACTAGGTAGCAGTATCCAATTATTGAGTTAGGAATTTATTGGAACTTCATAATGCATGAAATTTTTTTTGTGGAAGCTTCACCACGCATAAAAAATTTGAAGGACTATAAGCTGGTTAAGTAATAACTTCTTACATCCAGGGAGTCCTTTCAGAATCAGTGGGTACAGACTCAAATGATCACATATATACCCTGGTGGAAGGCATGGTTGACAATAGTAAGAATGGTGGCAATAATGGGAATTGCGACGAGCTCCTAGTGGGTGATGATGAGGGAGAAAGCTCTGTTGCCTCAGTTGAGGATCAACTACGCAATGAAATGACTGTGTACGAGGTAGGTGATTGGACACAAATATCTTTATATGCTGTTATGCTGGCATTGTTCTTGATGATCTATGATTTTCATTCTCATATAATTTGGAAGGATGGACTTAAAAGGTAAAGTAACTATTTCATCAGGGCTTATTTGTCCTTCTGAAATTGGGTGTGTATATATATATTTTCTGATCCATTTCAGTTCAAGTAATTTTTCAAGTTGAATAGAAAGTTCTACACATGGCCCTCCCATTCTGTTTAGTAAATCCTGAATTTTGGTTTGGTTGTTATCTAGAGGCAGGACTATTGGAGAAATTCTTCTCCACGCTTGTGAAATTGTTCAATTACCTTTAGATTTCAAAGGCATTTTTCACTTCCAAATATTTAATTGATATTTGCGGGTAAAATTTATTTCACCTATTCAAATGCTCATGATCCTATCTCTCACACCCCTTTCCCCCCTTTACTCAAACACAGCTTCCTGCCCCTTTCCAGCTTATCTTTAGATTCTGGCTTTGCCCTTTCCCACATCCGTTGCTATATCAATGTGTAGCACTATGCCAGTTGCCTGCCATATGCCGCACCTGGAATCTGAATGTCTAGAGATTTCTCTGAGAAACAAATATTAATCATATGACTGGACATAGTGTGATGATGTGAGAAACATTGAAATAAATATGAGCTCAATTCTACTTAGCACATTTGAAAATTTTTCCATTTTGTTTCTTGTCAAAGCTTTCTATGTCACATATGGTTTATTGTAGAAATTCATAATGGGAATGCTCACAAATTTCGGCAGCATGGCATTAGATCGAATTCACAATACTCTCAAGGTAAGGATGGTTTTAACATACGTGACAATCAGAATATTAAGTAAATTCAATTGATAAATTATGAGACACATGTTCCAGATGTTTTGTGTAGCTGATCCTCCTTATGATAAGTCACTTCAACAACTGCAAAGCTTTTTATCTGGACTAGTGTCTGAAGAGAAGTTGGAACTTAGAGATGGAATGTACTTTCTGAAGAAGTAATTAAGGAGAGAATTTTATTACTTTCGTGTCCTGTTGCACAGGTGACATTCTCTCAGAGAACTATGGTTCTGGTTTTGAAATTCTACTTTTTCTCTTAAATCATAAAAAAGATAATCTACAGACGTTTAAAAATTTTTCTGAGTTTCTCAAAATGTTCCAGAAGAGAGCCATACCAAGGGATTTTTGGTTATCACTGATTGTTTTGTTTATTGCAGTAGAGTTCGCTTTCTGAGAACAGCGCAGCTTTATGGCAAGCTTGTGTTCCCGATTGTCAGTTGGGATGGCCTTGCCTTTTTCATCATCAACCAGTGTTTTGCGAGTTTGGAGCATTTTTGGGCTTTCCATATTTTAATTGAAAAGTATTCTTGGAAATACGCCAGATTAGAGAAGCTTTTCAATGCTTTTATGGATGCTGTAAATTGCTGTTTATGGTATTTCCTCTTTATCATTCAGTTCTGCTTTGAAATTCAGAGAAGAAACTGTGCTTTGAATTGTGAAATAGACTTTTTTATTATTATTTCATGAGAGCTGAATATTTGTTGTTCCTAGAACAGAAGTTTCCTCGTCCAACGGCAATACCTGTTGTATCAACAAAGGGCATTAAGGAAAGCACGGATCTGCACGCTGAACAATCAATTTTTCTAGACCAGAATAGATAGCCAACAGGTCCCCGAGATGTTTCTAGGTTAATCATTAAGAGCATAAAGGACATTAAGAATAATAGCAGCAAAATCTTCGTTATAGAATTGAATTCAAATTGAATCAAATACAAATAGATATATATTCGTATTTAGTTTGTTTATTATGGGTTCAATTTGAATTTATCGAATTTTTTTATAATAAATGAAAACCCTTCTAGTTAGTAAAATAATCTTTCAGGAGAGTGAATAGGATTATAAAAATTTATCTTGAAAATTTTCTTTTAATCACAAAACAAATTATGCAATAAAACATTTAAAACAATTAATATATCACATTGGTAAATGTAATTCACATAAACACAAGGGAAAGAAAGAAGAGACAGTTTGTGATAGGTTCCAATCAAAGCTGAATTGGATTCTCTTAGGGTGAGAATGAACTACAAAATTTGAATAATTTGGATAAAGATGATTCTCCCTTTTATTAGATTTCAAATATTTAAATACATAAAGTTTTAACTGCTGCTCTTAAACTCAAGACCACAACTACTTAAAAAAAAATTCAATAATTACTTTAAAATTACAATAAATAAGCCACTTTTTATTGCATGACCTATTCTTATGCATTTGTTGAACGTTGGCTTGACTAATTCTTGATAGCACATCATTCTTCTGCCTTCCTTGCATGTATTTTGAGTTTTTAATTGGCATACGCTGCGAACGTCGTGGCTTAACAATACCCCCCTCTTTCACTGGGACCTTGTCCCCAAGGTCCAAGTTAATGAATCTTTGCCAGAATTTTTCAGCATTTTCCCAGGTGGCATCATCTATAGGAAGATTTTTCCATTTGTCCAGGCTTTCTTCAATAAACCGAGCTCCTTTCTTTACCCATCGAGTCTCTAAGATAGCCTCGGGTTCAAGAATAAATCCTCTATCATCATTAATAAGTGGCAATTCAACAAGAGTATCAATTGTCTCACCAATTTTTTTCTTTAGTAATGATACGTGGAAGATTGGATACACACGAGACTCCTCAGGTAGCTTGAGTTTATAAGCCACCTTTCCAATTTTTTTCTCAACTTGGAAAGGCCCATAAAATCGACTAGCTAGCTTTTGAAATCCTTTTTTAAAAACTAATTACTGGCGAAATGGATGAAGCTTCAGGTAGGCCCAATCACCTTCTTGAAATTCAACATCCGTCCGCTTAGCATCTGTTATTTGTTTCATCTGATTATTGGTCGCATGAAGATTGATTTTGAGTTGTTGTAATAACTCGTTTCGTGAAGTCAAACTTTGATCCACTTCATTCACTGGTGATGAGCCTATTTGATAATGAGGAATGGTTGGTGGAAGGCGACCATATAGAGCTTGAAATGGCGTCATTCTCGTTGAAGCATGATAAGTTATGTTATACCAAAACTCAGCCTATGGTAGAAGAGAGCTCTATTTGCGGGGCTGTCGGTGGACAAAGCATCTGAGGTACCGTTCAACACATCTATTTACAATCTCCAACTATCCGTTAGTTTGGGGGTGGTAGGCGAAGCTCATTTTCAATTGAGTCCCTAAGAGTTTGAAGAACTCTTGCCAAAAATTGCTAATGAACACTGAATCTCGATCACTAATAATGGTTCGTGGCATCCCATGCAACTTTACCACTCATTCTACAAATTTTTCAGCCATTGTTTTTACGGTGAATGGATGAGCTAACGGTAAAAAACAGGCTGATTTGCTGAGGCGATCCACCACTACAAGGATGTTGTTCTTGCCATTAGAAATTAGAAGACCTTCAATGAAGTCCATGGTTATATCATCCCATACATGACATGGAATTGGTAAGGGTTGTAAGAGTGTAGCATCCTAGATTCGAAAGCCTTTTCGGTTAGAGTTTCGGGGTTAGAATTGAGATTCAGAAATAGATTGGGAGTCTGGATAAGTTCAGGGGTGAGTTGGTAAGTTTTCGGAGCCATGCGACTTCCGTTGGAATCCTTTCGGAAGGATTCGATTAGGTGAGTGAGCGGGAAATGAATTAAGTTCATTTTCCCTGGTGCACGCCCATGCATCATTGGTGCACGCCCGTGCGTGGCATGGTATTTAAGTGAGAGCCGAGAGAAATGTCATTTCTTTACTCACCCAAGTTTCTTTTAGCCATTTTCTCTCTTCAATTTCAGCTCCTCTTGTTCCTAGAGAGGGAATCCAGCTGCAAGAAGCTCCCAATCCGATTAGAGAGCCAAGAGATTAGAGATTTGTGAAGTTTCCCGAAGCATGGCTAGAGGTAAGTGTTCTCTTACCTTTTCCTTGAGTTTCCCGGCATGTTTTGTGCTTCTTGATGCCATGGATGTGTTCCTTGCATGTGGATGATTGTTTGAGATGATTATATGGCCTTGCATATTGATTTGGATGTCAGAGAGATCAGTACCAGACTTTGAGTTCAGAGATGGGATCTTGAGATTCAGAGGTAGAGTATGTGTGCCACAGAGTTCAGAGTTGAGGCAGAGAATTTTGTCAGAGGTGCACATTACGGTGTATTCAGCACACCCAAACAGTACAAAGATGTATCAGGATCTCAAGAAGAGTTTCTGGTGGTCAGGCATGAAGAAGGACATAGCAGGCTTTGTTTCCAGATGTCTGGTGTGTCAGCAGGTTAAGGCAGAACATCAGAGACCCTCAGGTTTACTTCATCCTTTGAGTATTCCTGAGTGGAAATGGGAAGATATTTCTATGGATTTCATTTCTGGTCTTCCCAGAGTTCAGAGGGGATTTGATGGCATATGGGTGATTGTGGACAGACTGAGCAAGTCAGCTCATTTTCTGCCTATTAGACAGGGTATGTCTACAGATCAGTTGGGGAGATTGTACATCAGAGAGGTGGTCAGACTCCATGGTGTTTCCAGGACTATAGTGTCAGATAGAGACTCTAGATTCCTGTCAGCTTTCTGGAGGTCATTGCAGAGAACCTTGGGGACCAGATTACAGTTTAGTTCAGCCTACCATCCTCAGACGGATGGGCAGACCGAGAGAGTTAACAAGATTCTAAAGGATATGCTCAGAGCTTGTTGTATGGACTTTCAGACCGATTGGGTAGAGTTGATTCCCCTCATGGAGTTCGCGTATAATAACAGTTATCAGACAACTATTCAGATGGCTCCATTTGAGGCGTTGTACGGTAGAAAATGTAGATCTCCTCTTCATTGGGATGAGATTGGAGAGAGAGATTCTCTGGAGACAGTTGTGGGCCCAGAGATTGTTCAGGGGATGATTGAGCAAATCCGGATCATCAGGCAGAGGATGAAACAGGCCCAGGATCGACAGAAGAGTTATGCAGACCTGAGACGCAGAGAGATTGAGTTTGCAGTAGGCGACAGAGTATTCCTGAGAGTTGCTCCATACAGGCACGTTCTCAGATTTGGCAGAAAGGGGAAGTTGGCCCCTAGATTCATTGGTCCCTATGAGATACTTGAGAGAGTGGGGACAGTTGCCTACAGATTGGCTTTGCCAGCTAGCATGGACAGGATTCATAATGTGTTCCATGTGTCTCAGTTGAGAAAGTATGTGGGGGATCCTTCTCATGTGCTTCAGTTTTCAGAGGTTGAGTTGGCTGATGATTTGAGTTATCAGGAGATGCCAGTACAGATTCTGGATTACAAGGTCAAGGTTCTCCGGAACAAGCAGATTCCTCTGGTGAAGGTCTTATGGCGCAATCAGAGAGTGGAGGAAGCCACTTGGGAGGTAGAGTCTGAGATCAGAGATAGGTTCCCAGAGTTATTCAGATAAATTCCGGGGTCGAAATTTTTATAAGGGGGGAGGAAATGTAGCATCCTAGATCCAGAAGCCCTTAGGGGTAGAGTTTTGGGGTTAGAAATCGAATTCAGAGAGAGATTTGGAGTCTGATAAGTTCAGGGGTGAGTTGGTAAGTTTTCGAAGCCATGTGGCTTCCGTTGGAATCCTTTCGGAAGGATTCGAGTAGACGAGCGAGCGGGAAATAAGTGATGCTTATTTTCCCTAGTGCACGCCCGTGCGTGGCATGGTATTTAAGTGAGAGCCGAGAGAAATGTCATTTCTTTACTCACTCAAGTTTCTTTTAGCCATTTTCTCTCTTCAATTTCAGCTCCTCCTGTTCCTAGAGAGGGAATCCAGCTGCAAGAAGCTCCCAATCCGATTAGAGAGCCAAGAGATTAGAGATTTGTGAAGTTTCCCGAAGCATGGCTAGAGGTAAGTGTTCTCTTACCTTTTCCTTGAGTTTCCCCGCATGTTTTGTGCTTCTTGATGCCATGGATGTGTTCCTTGCATGTGGATGATTGTTTGAGATGATTATATGGCCTTGCATGTTGATTTGGATGACAAATTTCCACCCTTGAAGCATGCATGTGTGTATGTATGGCCTTAGAAAGAGAAAGGAGATGTTTCCATGGTAGATTCCATGTTTGATGATGCATGTTGCATGTGAAGCTTGAATGGTGATGTTTGAAGTGCTGGGAATGTATATTTGAAGTGTGATTGCAATTGGATGTGTTTTGGTTGGCCGTTTCGTGCATTTTCCGAGCGGTGCTTTGTTGAAGAGCCAGACGCACGACCGTGCGCCAGTATGGCACGACCGTGAGCCTGTGTTTCTCCAGATGCACGCCCGTATGCACGACCGGTGCACGGCCAGAAAATGCATGTGCACGCCCGTGTGTCCGTATACGCACGCCCGTGCGTAGGCATTTTCAGTGATAATGAATAGTGAATTCCAATAGCTTGCACG
>JAJEJH010000608.1:0-130023 GCA_026122585.1 Anacardium occidentale
ACTTCCGACCATACAACACCTCAAATGGAGCCATCTGAATTGTCGTCTGATAACTGTTATTGTAGGCGAACTCCATTAGAGGAATCAACTCTGTCCAATCGGTCTGGAAGTCCATACAACACGCTCTCAGCATGTCCTCCAATATCTTATTCACCCTCTCAGTCTGGCCATCTGTCTGAGGGTGATATGCTGAGCTGAAATGCAGCCTGGTTCCCAATGCTCTCTGCAGAGATCTCCAGAAGGCTGACAGAAATCTGGAGTCCCTATCTGACACTATCGTCCTGGGAACACCGTGAAGTCTCACCACCTCACTGATGTAGAGTCTGGCTAGCTGCTCTGTGGACATTCCCTGTTTAACTGGCAGGAAATGCGCTGACTTGCTGAGACGGTCAACTACGACCCATACTCCATCATAACCTCTCTGAACCCTGGGAAGACCCGAGATGAAATCCATGGAGATATCATCCCACTTCCACTCAGGAATACTTAGAGGATGAAGTAATCCTGAGGGTCTCTGGTGCTCTGCCTTTACTTGCTGACAAACTAGGCATCTGGAGACGAAGTCTGCTATGTCTCTCTTCATCCCTGACCACCAAAAACTTTTCTTGAGGTCTCTGTACATCTTTGTGCTGCCTGGGTGTGCTGAGTGCACCGCACTGTGCACCTCTGACAGAATCCTCTGTCTCAGCTCTGAACTCTGGGGCACACAGACTCTGCCTCTGAACCTCAAGATCCCATCACTGAACTCAAAGTCTAGCACTACTCTCTCTGACATTTTCTGAAGCATACTCTGAGTCCACTCATCTGATATCTGCCCCTCTCTGATCTCATCATACAAAGAGGATCTGATCTGAAGCCTCGAGAATCCTACAGTCACTATCTCTATCTGCTCTCTGACAATCTCGGACTGTAGCTCTCGCTGAACTGATAAGCTGGGAAGAGCTACTCGCCTACTCAAGGCATCAGCCACCACATTGGCTCTCCCTGGGTGGTATCTGATGTCACAATCATAGTCCTTCACCAGCTCCAACCATCTCCTCTGTCTCATGTTGAGCTCTTTCTGGGTGAAGAAATATTTCAGACTTTTGTGGTCTGAATATATACTGCATCTGACTCCATACAGATAATGCCTCCAAATCTTCAGGGCGAAAACGACCGCTGCTAACTCTAGGTCGTGGGTAGGGTATCTCAACTCGTGGTCTCTCAATTGCCTAGAGGCGTAGGCAATGACCCTACCATTCTGCATCAAAACTGCCCCTATCCCCTGATGGGATGCATCTGTATAGACATCGAACTCTACCCCCTCCTGGGGTAGCGCCAAAACTGGAGCGCTGGTCAACCTCTGCTTGAGCTCCTGAAATCGCTCTTCGCACTCCTCTGACCACACAAATGGAGACTCTTTCCTAGTCAAGGCAGTGAGAGGCCTTACTAGGCTGGAGAATCCCTCTATGAACCTCCTGTAGTAGCCTGCTAACCCAAGGAAGCTTCTGACTTCTTTCACTGACTTTGGCCTTGGCCAACTGAGAATCGCTTCCACCTTGCTGGGGTCCACTGAAATTCCCTCTGCTGATACCATGTGGCCTAAAAATGCCACTCTGTCGAGCCAGAACTCACACTTGGTGAACTTGACGAACAAATGCTGATCTCTCAGCCTCTGAAGCACGAATCTCAAATGCTCCTCGTGCTCTGCTACACTTCTGGAATAAACCAGAATGTCATCTATGAATACCACCACGAACCGGTCGAGGCAATCAAGAAAAACCCGGTTCATCAAGTCCATGAAGATGGCTGGGGCATTGGTCAACCCAAATGGCATGACCACAAATTCGTAATGCCCATAACGAGTCCTGAATGCTGTCTTGGGGACATCTCTCTCTGCTACTCTGACCTGATAATATCCAGATCTGAGATCGATCTTGGAGAATACTGCTGCACCTCTCAACTGATCAAAGAGGTCGTCGATCCTTGGCAGGGGATACTTGTTCTTCACCGTTACTCTGTTCAGCTCCCTGTAGTCAATACACATCCGCATTGACCCATCCTTCTTCTTTACAAATAAAATCGGAGCTCCCCACGGTGAACAGCTCGGTCGGATAAATTTCTTATCCACCAGCTCCTGCAACTGCTTCTTCAACTCTTGAAGCTCAGCTGGAGCCATCCGGTACGGAGCCTTGGAGATAGGAGCCGCACCAGGGAGAAGCTCGACACTGAACTTCAACTCCCGATCTGGAGGTAACCCTGGTAGCTCATCTGGGAAGACATCTCTGAAACCTCTGACCACGGGCACCTCATCGATACTTGGCCCTACTGAACTGCTGGATACTACATTGGCCAAGTACCCTACACAACCCTGCCTCATCAATCTGCTCGCCTGGATGCACGAGATTATCATACTGTCTACTATGCCCTCACCGAAAATGAAACAATCAGGGCCTATGTGGAATCTAACCTTCTTTCTTCCACAATCTATCTCTGCATCATAATTCCCCAAGAAATCCATCCCCAAGATCATATCGAAGTCTGCTAACTCCAGCAGAATCAGACTGATACTCATCTGCCTACCCATGATCTCTATCTGCTGATCTAGGAGGACTCTGTCACTCACCACAAAACTCCCATCTGGCATCTCTATGAGGATACCCCTATCGGCCACACTAGGGTCAACCCCTAATCTCTCTACCACTTCCCTGGAAATGAAACTGTGTGTGGCCCCGCAATCAACCAGTATAAATAAAGGAGTACCAAGATAGAGAATCTGACCAGTAACTGCATGGGGTATGGCATCTGCCTGCTCCTGGCGGACAGCATAAACTCTGGCTCTGCCGCCGCCTCCACCTGAAGTGCTAGCACCACCTCCATGTGCTCCGGCACCACCTCTGAGAGCATCTGCTCCACCTCTCTCTGCTCTGAGTCCTCCTCGGGGTGGACCACCTCTGCCTCTGAACTGACCACCACTACCTCTGCTGGGCCCAACACCAGCTCCACCTCTGGCTGGGCAATCTGCCATCATATGCCCTGGCTGACGGCACATGTAGCACACTATCTGGCCGGCGAGGCACTCGCCTGAATGACGTCTGCCACACTGAGAACATCGTGGCAGGGAAAACTGTGGTGCAGTCCTCTGTCTCTGAACACCTCTGGCTGATTTCTTAGCTGACAGTGGCCTCTTGCCCTTATCTCTCTCATCTGCCCTCTCGACTACTCGGCTCATGGCGCCCATTTTCTGAAGACTGGCCTCTGATCTGAGGGCTCTCCCCAAAGCATCACTGAACAGCTGGGGAGGGTACGGTCCGGTCAGGACATCCCTGGATATTGCTGGATGCAGGCCATGGACGAACTTCTGAACTCGGCCCAACTCGGTCCCCGCCAAACTAGGGACAAATCTCGCCAAGGCATTGAACCTTGTGGCGTACTCCTGTACTGAACTAGGCCCCTGAACCAATTCAATGAACTCTTGGGCCTTTGAATACATCAACTCTGAGCCCCGGTACTCGGCATCAAATAGCCGTCTGAATTCTGCCCAGGTCATCTGCTGCTCAGGGATGGTAGCCCTAGCTAGGCCCCACTACACCTTGGCATCGCCTCGGAGATGGAATGTCGCAAATCTAACCTTCTCTTTCTCTGATAACGTGAAGAGACCCATGCTACTCTCCACTGACTCAATCCACTCTTCTGCCCACTGCAGGATCTTTGGACCCACTGAACTTTATTGGCTGATACGGTCCTGGCAGATGGTAGATTGGATGAAGTCTACCTGATGAGCTTGTACCCACTGTCTCTGTACTAGTAGCCTGACTGTGCTCTCTGTACTCTGCTGGATACTGATATCCTTCTCTACAGGCTGAGGCTGAAACTGATAAGCCTCTCTGGCTGCCTGAGGCACTGAGTAATACTGAGGCTGAGGCTGAGGGTAATACTGCTGCTGATACTCTGGCTGAGGCTGAAACTGAAACTGAGACTGAAATTGTGGCTGATACTGTGGCTGAAACTGTGGCTGTGCTGGAAACTGATAAGCTGAATACTGAGGGGGATTAATGTTGGCTGGCTCTGGCACATTTCCCACACCAGCTTGCTGTAAACTCTCTCTGACAACATCCCCAATCATCTCTCTGAGCTGATCTGGTCTGATTGGCACATGGGAGGAACTCTGAGATCGCCGCCCCTCACTGACACTCATGGGACAGACAGGGGGACTACTACTGGCTTCATCTATGTATTTAGGAACATAGGCTTCTCTATCTATAGCATCGTAAGCAAAGGGGGTTAGAAACTCAAACATAGCAAAAGCTGGAAAAGAAATACCTGACTGGTGCTGTGAGGAGGGTCTGGATGATGGCTGCGAAGGAGAGAAAGCAACACCACACACTTACAACTCAATCTCTACTGAAAATGGCACAGAGAAACGCTCTGATACCAACAATGTAGGACCCGCCGCCCCGAGTACCCCTGCTGCTGAAAGAAACTGATCTTTTATTCAATAAACTGGAACTTGGGTACCCGAGACGGGAATCCTACAAAAAAGAAAATACTATACTACTGCTGATCTAGTTTACACTGCAAGCGGAAGCTGAAACTGAAATATACAATGAGCCCAACTGGCTTTACTATATATATATAACTGTTCTGTACAACTGTTTTACATCTGAGTACATATACATTTACAAAACGTACAAGTACAAGACCTCACAGGTCCAACTGAAAATAAAATACAAACTGGAGAGTGTGTGGGGGGTCCTCCTCGCCAGCCTCAATCCACCCGCTCCTCGCCAGCAGCAAACTGACCTGAAAAGGAAGGAAGAAGGAAAGGGATGAGTGATAAAGATCACCCAGTAAGCATTCCTTACTTCCCTCAACCCAAGCAAGCAGCAAACAAGGGCATACATACCTGATCGGCCCTATTCATGCATCTAATCGCTTGCTGGCACTGAATCTGATTTGTCTGATTACTGCTGTTATCTGATTATTCTGTTATCTGGTTACTGATTTCTGATTAATGCATGTCAATATGAATATATGAAATGACATGCTGAGTTGGAATCTGAAAATGACTGATGATGCATGTATCTGAGCATCTAACTGAATGTACCCGAAGGTACCTGCTGTGCTGATCAGGCTGATGAACACAGGGATTCGGCATCCTGGCCAAGTGGGCTGAACATTCTAGCTACTGGCTAGAAAACTGAAATCTGATAAACTGTTGATATACTGCTGAGCTGACTGACTGGTGTCAGAAAGCTGGGTCCCACAGATGCCCCCTCGAGTTCACCCCAAAACTGAAACCCATAACTTGGGTTCTGACTGCTGAAAACTACTGAATTCAGATCCCTGGATCCTCATTCAGACTATATGCTATGCTCTGAATGCATATGCTTCTATTCTTAACTGAATTCTGAATTATCTGATGTCTGATTGCCTTTGGATGGATTACCAAACCTTTAATAATTCAATTTCTGAATTTCTGGAAGAAATTGGCTGACACACGGCCGTGCAAGGAAAGCACACGGTCGTGTAGCACACACACACGGCCGTGCAGGCAAAGGCACACGGGCATGTGCCCCAGCACACGGGACCGCGTGTTGGTCGTGCGTCTGGGCGTGTGTGCTTCTGGAATTCTGGCCATTTCATGCAATAAATGGGACACACGGCCGTGTCCCTTAGGACACACGGTCGTGCCCCTGCGTTTTCTGCCCGTGTGCACGAAGTGCACACGGCCGTGTCCTTGCAGAAACAAGGGCACACGGGTGTGCTCCTGCGGGCACACGGTCGTGTGTCTTGCTCTGCTCAGACATGGCTCACCTGAAACGCGCTGGAAACCAACTGATTCTCAACCAAACTGAAATTAACTGGAAATATGCATCAATGGCACTTCTAAGAAAACATATCAATCATCAACCTCAACATCCATCCACTGCTACTGATTCCACCATTAGCACATCAAGTTTTCTCACACTACACACACACAGCAAAGCATGCATGGTTCTGGGTGGAAAATAAGCATGGCAATCAACATATAATCATCATCTCATCATCATACATACATACAAGCATAGCATCTCAAGCTAGGAATGGAAACTCACATTTCCATCCACATCAAACAAGCTAGAAAACTGAAGGAGAGAGTAAGAAACACTTACCTCTCGACATGGCTGCTGGAAGCTTAAACTCAAGCTATTCTCTCTGATCTCTGGCTGGATTGGGAGCTGCTGGAAGCTGGACTTCTCTCCTAGGGCTGGAAGCTGCTGAAAAGGAGAAGAAAGCTGGCTGAAATGGGTGAGAAAATGAAAATCTCCTGTCTCTCTCTTTCTTTAATCCCACCTGCACGGGCGTGCAGGCATGGCGCACGGGAGTGCACCTGGGAAAATGGATGAAATCCATTTCCCGCGCTTCGCATGATTAAAACCTCCCTAAAGGCATCATACGAAGGCCACACTGCTCTGGAAAATTACTAACTCACCCTTGAAATCTGCTAAACTCCCAATCTATCTCTGAATTCTATTTCTAACCCCAAAACTCTACCCCTAAGGGCTTTTTCTAAAACTGGGATGCTACATCATATTCAGCAGTCATTGCCTTAAACCAACCAGGATCATTGATTGCATCACTCACCTTACTAGGTTCATTCACTACACTCACTGCAGCATATTTTTTATTTGCAGTTAAACTACCTATTTTTGACCTGGTAATCATAGGATGTTTAGACACACCATACTTATCTACATCTGATACTGCCTTTTGATTATCTACCACACCAAAATTTATATCTTTGTTAACCCTTAACTCCTCATGTTCTTCAGTATTTTGAAATTTTACAGACAACTTCTGCTTATCATCATGAGATTCTTTTGAAATGACAGATTTTGAATTACCATGAGTGCCTATCGAGCCAGGTAACACTTGAGACTCAAATACTGAATCCAGGTTATCAGAAACAAATGTGTTTTGTTGTGGAGATTCTAGAGGCTTTGACTGAGGTGAAACAGAACCAGAATTTAGCTCTTTGATAAAGCAACTATTAACAAATTCCAGATCACCTATATTTTGTGGCATTTCAAAATGATAGTGACTTGCAAATTTTGGATCCTCCTTAAAAGGAAAACAGGTTTCATCAAAAACTACACTGGCTGAGATAAAAATTCTCCCTTCTGAATTAAGGCATTTATAACCTTTATGACTCAAACTGTATCCCAAAAAGACACATTTTTGAGTATGATAATTGAACTTATGCTAATTGTAAGGCCTTAGAAAAGGATAACAGGCACACCCAAATATCTTCATCATTCTATAATTTGGAGATCTATTAAACAACATTTGAAAAGGTGACACAAAGTTTAAAACAGAAGAAGGTTGTCTATTTATGAGGAAAACTGCTGTCTGAAATGCTACCCACCAATAAGAAAATGGCATATATGCTTGTGCCAACAAAACTAATCCCAATTCTACCACATGTCTATGTTTCCTCTCAGCTCTCCCATTTTGTTGGTGAGTATAAGGACAAGGATGTCTGAAAATAATTCCTAAATCTTGAAAATACTTTTGTAAACTTCTAAACTCTCCTCCCCAATCTGTTTGAACCATCTTTATTTTTTTTTCAAATTGCCTCTCAACCAATTTTTGAAACTGCTCAAAAACTTGTCTAACTTGATCTTTAGACTTTAGTGGAAAAATCCAGGTAAATCTTGAATAATCATCAATAATATGAAGATAATATCTATAACCTTCCTGAGACAACACTGGTGCTGGTCCCCAAACATCACTGTGCAATAATTCTAAAGGAGCTGAAGCCTTTGAGACTGAACTTGGGAAAGTTTGTTGATGGTTTTTTCCATACTGACAATCAGAACAAAATGGTATTTTTGACATATCTAATGAGGGTAATTTAGTATTCTGAGAAATGATTTTAAGAGTTTTCAGACATGGATGACCTATTCTTTTGTGCCAAGCTAGTGCATCATTTGTAACAGACTGAAGCACAGTATTCTGTGTTAATACACTGTTCCTTATAAGTGTTAGACTCCTGAAATCAACCTTGCCAGCTGCTGAACTTAATTGATACAACCCATTTTTCAACACCCCTTTGAGTAACAAAACATTTGTTGTTTTATCTTTCACCAGACAATAATGTGAACAAAACTCCACCAACACATTGTTCTCTCTTGTCAATTTAGCTACACTCAACAGATTTTTTGTAATCTTAGGAACATATAACACATTATTTAATAGCAACATTTTTCCAGGCACTAGAGTACTCAAATTAACTGAACCAGTATGAGAGATTAACAAGCACTCACCACTGCCAACCTGAAGATGTTGACTGCCAGTGTATTTGCTGCTAACATTGAGTTTGCTCAGATCAGCCACTACATGATCAGTTGCTCCAGAATCCATGTACCACTACGGATCAGCTGCTGATTCTGGTGTAGCTATAAAAGACTTAGCAGAAATGTCAGCGTGCATAGGCAAACTAGTAGTTTCAACAATATGTGCTGTGGTATTTGCATCAGCTACAGAACCATCAAATACTTCATTTTTCACTCCCTGATATTGACTCCATGTACCACCAGTCTCCTGATTCATTTTATTGCCTACACCCTCAATCTTAACACCATTGTTCCCATTGACTACATTGTGCCCTGGATTTGGTTGACCTCTTCCTAAAAATGTTATGTCAAACCTATGATAACATTGTAAGGCTGAATGACCAGTTTTATTACAAAGCTGGCAGACAATCCTACTTCTATTAAACATTTGTCCCCTTCCTCTTGATCCACCAGATTGTGACCTATCTACATTTTGGATTGGAAAACTTCCTTGCATACTAGCTGTTCTACTTTTCACATGATTATCAGAATACTTTTCAGTTTGTGACACCACATGAGCCATACTACCATGCACATCTAAATTCATCACAGCATTTCTGTTCATCCTTTGTTCATACTTTTGTAGTACAAACCTAGCTTCAGTCAAACTCATAGACTCAGTATTTGAATCTAATTTTGAAGTAATATACACTACTGCTGGATCAAAATCAGGACCTACTCCATCCACTACATAATTGACCAACTCTTCCTCACTGACATTTTGTCCACTTGCTATCAATGCATCTGCTATTTCTTTCATTTTTCTAATATATTCTCCTACAGTCATCATTCCTTTCTTTAAGGTTTGCAGAGAATTTTTCAAATGCATAACTCTAACTCTAGATTCAGTGTCAAAATAATTCTCTAATGTCCTCCATACTTTAGTTGTTGTCTCACATTTTGAAACATGAACAAACATACTCTCTGAAATTGAAGCTAACAACCAGCTAATTAACAAACTATCAAATCTTTTCCATCTAACATATTCAGGACTAAATCTCTTTACTACAGACAATTCAACATCATCTTTAACATCAAGAAATGGTACAGGACATGATACCAAACCTGTTAAGTGATCTTCCAGTTCATGAGCTCTAACTGTGAATAACACCTGCACTCTCCAGTATCGGTAATTCTCTTCAGTTAGCCTTAGATTTACGATCTGCAAACTTGAGCTTGAAAAATTTCCAAACTGTGGTAGAACTGTAGACATCATTCGATCAGTATTCGCACTTTGACCTGACACATTTGGAGTAAAATCAATTGAGTTAGCCATTGACGCTAGTCAAATAGCTCTGATACCATGAGAAGAGACTAGAAGAAACTAAAAATCACACAAAAATTTCTGAATATACCTCAAATCTTTTATTTCAAACTCAGTTAGGGTTTATATACATTTCAAGAGACTGCCAGCTGGAAAAATTACAAATACAGCTAAACAAAAAAAATCAGAATAGAGAAAAAAAATATCTTGACGAAAACTTCTCGCGCATCTGCAAGGCATGAATCAACACTGTACTTGGTGTTGCTGGAAACTTCTTCTTCGCACAAGCAGCAACAAGGAAGAAAAAAAACTTTACCAAAATACAGTTCAGCTCCTTACGTTTATCTTGGCTACAAAACGCACCGCATTATTAATTCCTGCTTACTGACGCCGTCTATTCTCCATCTTCACAAAACATGCCTGCCGTTAACAATTACAAATAAAACCGTTAGCAACTCCTTTTTAAAAAAATACACAGCAGAACCTAACATTAATTCCAGGATCAATGTTAGTTTCTTCACATTACATAATATTTGCGCAGCACAAAGATGCATTACATAGCTGTGGAGGGAAAGTTGAAAATAGCAGTAACTATCTGTTCTTAATAATCAGCAAGTTGCATTTTGAAATTAGTCACAACAGGACTAAACGTTTACCTTTGATTAACATTAACAGATTTCAGCACTACAATTAATCATGTAGTTCTTAGATTGATAAAGTATGCTATACAAGGAGTTACTTAGAAACACATAAACGACTTTTTGTTGATACACATCCAAAAAACAAATGTAAGACTCCATATGGTTGCAATGAGAATATAATAATGTTGATGAAATTGAATTGATGATGCAAATTTGTAAATTTTAGGCCTTATAAATGGAGTATGATAAGCCAAATATATAGATACACTACTGCAGAATTGTATGGTAATGTGGGTACAGTTAAAAGCCTAAAGCATGACAACAGCAAGCAAGCAGCAAAAAAGCATGATGATAATCATATGCTTTATTCAATCAAACATGTCTTGATGGAACCGATTCAACTACGACTTAAAACTACATTTTGAAACCAAATATCATATAATAGATGATAAATGGAGAAGACACTTCTTCTGATAAATAGAACATATGAGATTCTTCACTCACAATCTTCAGTTCTATAATGCGTGATTACCTGCAATGTTTACAAGAATTTTTGCACCACCAACTGATTAATAGAAAATAAATCAAATCATTTTTTGCTAATCTAGCCAGTCAATTACATTTATATTAGGTGTTAATTTCAAAAAATTATTATATAAACAATAAACTTCTTAAACCAATTAGAGTTAAAGTCAAAATATCATGTAATAGATAATCAACGAAGAAAAGAATCATATTAATATGGAAGAATACGAATATTGAATTTACATAGTTAACATCAGTAAAATTTTTATGCTAATCAAAATCATACCATATTCCAATATTAATTAGAATAAAAATATATGTTTAATTTTAATTAACATCAAAATTTTATATCCAATTAAATTTAATATAATATTATCACTAGATTCATATCGTGTTACTTTCAGTGCAACAAATGAAAGATCTAGGATTGTGGTCGACGTAATGTGTGGAGAGGAGGAGCCACCACAATCCTACGTTGGACGTAATAAAAGCAACAGAAAATTCCTGAAACTGAGAGAGTTTTGGAAAAGTCTCGCCCACTCACACCATACTTTGTGGTTCCCATGATTCCTGGGTCACCATGTTTTTTGGCAGTAACAGAAATGGTCGATTGAGTGGTTTAGG
This sequence comes from Anacardium occidentale, assembly GCA_026122585.1. Lineage (NCBI taxonomy): Eukaryota > Viridiplantae > Streptophyta > Magnoliopsida > Sapindales > Anacardiaceae > Anacardium > Anacardium occidentale. The sequence goes on from JAJEJH010000608.1 coordinate 11,412, forward strand.
TTTTTTTCAATAACTTCGTATTTATGTTTTAGATTCATATTGATGTGATAACTGATGCTACGTACGATGACAAAATGAGAGAGACTGACATCCTTGCTTGTGTTCAATTTATTTAATAATCTATTAATGCTGACAATAAAAATTATTTTTCTTTTTGCATCAAAATGTAAACTTTCAAATTAATATTTTTTAATTATCTTAAAATTACTTTTTTGTCAAAATAGTATGCACCATATTATTTTCATTGACATATACTAGCAAAAGGCATCTTCAATAAAACGTGCGGAAAAAAATACATAAAGATGAAAATTTGCATCTTCACTGATAATTCTCGGAAATCCTAATTATCTCTAAAAGTTTAATGAGTGGTAGAGGAATTATACATAAAGATGAAAATTTGCATCTTCACTGGTTAATATTTTTCTTATTGTAATTATACATTTGTTTGCTTCCTGAGATAAACGAGTGGTAGAGGAATTTTAGTTAATGGTACTATTGAGATCTTGAATTAGAAGATAACAAGTTTTATTTTTTCTTCCTGTTAATGTTACTTTTCTATAGTTAACTATTTTTATTAACAAAAATAATAATAATAAATCTTTCAAGCTTCCTTATCACTATATTTGTGTCCTAAAATTTCAACCCTTCATTTTGCTCCGATTTTTTAGCCATTACAATTGTTTGAAACTCTATACAACCAAAGCTCTATAGCACTATGAAACTCTAAATCTTTGTCAAGTGATGTTTATAAAAGAATTGAATATAATAATTATAGGTTTTTCGGGCAATTACATTGAACAACTAATCAAAAATCTAAATCTTTGAACTTTCTTTTTTCTAGTTTTTTTTTCACTTTTTGGGCAACTAAATTAGAAAAAAAAAAACTAAATAATCCTTTTTAATTCAGACATTTTTTATATCAAAGAACCTTGAAAATTATAAAAGAAAAGTATCAAAATTGTCACCATAAATCTTATGTTCAACCATAAATAGTTGGTCCTCCAATGTGTGAAAAATAAAAACCAAAATCCCAAACCTCAAATCCATATATGAAACATAAAAACCAAAACTAAAATCTCATATGCGAAAAAAAAAAAATCTGCAAACTTTACTCCATATTCAAAGAAAAACAATTTTAAACAATTCTAACATACAAACCTTTTTACCCAAAACCAAAAACCAAAACTACAAACAAAGTCAAGAAGACTAAGTAAAAATTCCAGCTAAACACGAGCAAAAATCTATTTTACAAGAATTATAAATATGGAAAAGAAACATGTTCAAATAATACGAAGACTGGAGAATGGAAAGATATAAAGATTTTGAAAAAGAAGAAAATAAAAAGAGTTTAAGTAGTTATGTTTAAGGTTTTTTTATATATATGTTATTAACTAATAAAAAAGGTTAAAAAGTATTAATTCTTAGTTCTTAGTCAAAATAATATTATTAAATATAATTTTTCAATAAAGTATCCAATCATTTTTTTTTATATTTTTTAAGTTTTTACAAAGGGGTTCAAAATCTTTGCATCCATGTCTCGAGTTAATAATGAGCTATGTCTAGTTGAGTCATGCGGATATTGTCTCGCAAAAATATGAGCTTTATTAAGTTGTGCTAGCCAATAAATTTTCAAAGCTCAAGTTATAATTAATTTTTTATTTTTTATAAGTCGTATGATATCATTTTGTAAGTCTTCTTGTAAAACCCTGACATGTCTTATTTTATTTATGAGTCTGGATATAATTCACAAATTTTGGGTTTTATATTCAAAATTTGTGGGCTAACAAGGTCCACTGTCACTTTTCAGTCTATAATATTTTCAGCTATCAAACTATGCCAAAAGAGCATGAAAAATCACTATTAAGATTGAATTCGAATTGAGTCAAGTTCAAGTTTTGACCAATTTGAATTTAACTCAATTTGAGAATAGTCAAGCTTATAAGCTTTCCCCTAACCACTATTTTCCAATAGTAACAACAGAAGTGAAACACAAAAATGTAATAACCAGGAAAGGGTAAAAAATACCTCAATAGTAGAACTTCTGATGAGAATTCTACTCCTTCAACACTTTTCCAACTCTGTGGAAAGTAAGTCTATTTGAAAGAAGCCCAAGTAAATGAATTTTTGGCCCAAGCAAGCAATTGCGTTAAATTGACCTCTATTTTTGCAATACAAGCCCAAGCCATCTCCTCCATGGCAAAAGAAGCTCAATTGGCCCAATTCACTCTTTTGGATGCACCTTGATTCAAAGAAAAGGTTATGAGCATGTTTCAAGCCCAAGGGGACAAGATTATGAGAATCCAGCCCATTCAACTTCTCCAACACAAGCATAAAAAAGCAAAGTCCAAGAGAAGAAGCCTACAGTCCAAGACAACCAAATATGCATGCATTTGGCGTAAATAATTAACTTTGGGCAAGATAAGCTCATGTTGATTAGTTAAGCCTACACCATCCCTATAATAAAGGAAGAAGCCTAACAAGCCAAATTTTAAGTTTTGGCTTTGATTTGATTTAAAGAGCGAAAAGATACGCAAATTGCAAATTTAAGGGGGATAATGTTCCTTAAATTAAGGAAAAGTGTTAAAACTTGCATTTAATGAAGCATGGAGCAAAAGTGAATTCAATTGTGTAGAAAATTTGTAATATTTTGTAATCTTAATTATGTACTTGTATTTGAATTCTAAGACTTTGACCATGCTTTATGAAAAACATAAAAGACAATCAAATTTTATAAAAAAACTAGTTTTAGTTGTTGAATGAATGTTTGCTCTTTTTTGGTTCTTGAGTTTTTTTGCTTGAATTAAAAGTTTCTCTCTTTTTTCAAGCTTTCGCCAAGAGTTTGGTGGTGGAAATGCAAATTGGTCGCTTTGCTTTCATGCTTGGAAGTTACCTTCGGCATCCTAGTAAGTTAGTTATGTAAATTGCTTGAAAATTGCCTAACGAAAATTGTGATAATCTACTTGCATGCTCTTAGGTTTTCTTATTGATGATGCAGTGCTTGTTGGTTGGTTGAGTTTGCTGATGAATTGAGTAGATTTAGGTGCTTGATAATGCTTGGAAGTGTTGGAAAGAATATTCGAAGGGTTTTGAAGTCATTTGCATGTGTGAAGATTTGAATGACTTTTAAGACCTTTTCGATGGATTTACATCAATTTCTAACAAAATTCGCTTTTGAATGGAGTCATACAAAAGATTGAACTTCACATGTCAAATACAAACAGAAAAAGCCTGAAAAAGTTAGTGAACAAAATTTTTAGCATAACCCGAGAAAGCAAATGAAATTTTTTTCAAGACGCAGAAAAATGACAAGGGATACCAAGAAGTAACATATTCTAAGCACTCTTGTCAGCCTTTGCAGTTGTAGTTGTTGCCTATCCTCTAAGATGACCATTCCTCTAGGAAACAATGATAACCTTTTGGCTAAGAGGAGCATCTCAGCGAATAGTACTAGCAAGGCACCAAGAGGTTGCTCAACAAGGTCTATGGCATAACCACGAACCTTGGGCTGGCAGTTCCTCTTGACTCTGAACTTATGATAGGCATTTCCTATCTTCAACAAAGGCTTCTCAGTTCTACCTCCAACTGCAACCTGGCAAACCATAGCACCCACTTGGCACAATCTTTTCAGCTTGAACCTTCGAAAATACAAAATTAGAAATAACAGTTAACAGACATTAAGGAGCAACATGATCTGGAGCAAAGAGCAGGAAAATAGGGTGACAATACATGCTGAAATAAAGCATCGGCTGAAGAAGAAAATTTCAACAACAACGAATTTCACAAATTCTTAACAGAAAGATTTTCTTACATTCATTTTAAGACAAATGAGCAAACAATAATTAATCGCACCCAACTGCGCTACACAAGGAAAAAAGAAGTATCATACTTGAAAAAATTAAATTTACGAGATAAAGAACTATACTACATAATAGTTAAGGATTATGATTCTAAACAACATAAATTCCCCTTCTCAAGCCTTCTTACTTGTCGCTATGTAAAAGACACAAATTCTAAATAGATTATGTAAGAACAAATCAAGTAATACAAAACAAAACTTCAGAATTCCTTGGGGTTCCATTGTTAGGATTATGACTGATTACAACTCCAGAAGATTTCAAGAGCACACCGCTCTCCCATGTAATTTACCCTGTTACACACAATCACGCCTTTAGGAATTAAATTCAACGACAAGGCATTTTCAACCATCAAAGTTGCCTTTTTTATGCAACACAATAACTGCATGGTGTACCACCTTATAGCGGCCATGCGTAGCTTCTTCTAGTGCTAGTATCAAAAAGGTGTTGAAATAATAACTGAGATAAAGTTGTGCCCCGACCAACAATCTTCAAATATTTGTCCCACTTCGTTACAAAGGTGTATTTCAACTGGAGGCATATGTGGATGTAGATTGGGCAGGAAATGTTACAGACAAGAAGTCCACCAGTGGATTCTACATTTATTTTGGAAATAATCTTGTGCAATGGGGATCAAAAAAGTAGAAAGTAGTAGCTCTTTCAACAACAGAGGCTGAATACAAGGCTCTAAGTCAAGTAGCAACTGAGGTGGTTTGGATGAATAGCTTGTTGTCTGAGCAGAAAATAACATGTTTAAGTAAAGCTGTGGTGTGGTGTGATAATCAGGGAGCAGAATTGTTAGCCTCAAATTCTGTGTCACATAGTAAGACAAAACATATAGAAATAGATGTCCACTATATCAAGGAACAAGTGACAGCAAATGTGATATCAGTATAATATGTGCCAATAGAACATCAGGTGGCTGATATATTTACAAAGTCATTGTCTGCAGTTAGATTAATGATGTTGAGGAATAAACTGAAGTTAAGTGTAAAAAGGTCAGTGGTTAAAGAAGAAAACTTTGAGGAGGAGAAGTTATGCTATGGAAATAATCTGAAGTCAGAAGTGGTGTAAACTCTAAGTTGTTTTTGTAGCTGTAGTATGTGAAGTTTTCTGAAGTCAAAAGTGATGTGAGTTTGAGTGTTTTTTTCCTTTTAGCCTAAAGTTAAATGATCAACTTTAAGGAGGAGTTTTTTTTTTTTTTTTTTTTTTGTGGCTGTTGAAATCATTCTTCCGACAAAGCATTAAACTAAGAAAGTTTATGTTGGAGGGAGGATGTGAAGAATGATTTAAAAAAATAAAAAAATTGTAGAGTTCTGTTATAACAGAAAAGTGATGCTATTAGGAAAGTTAATGGGGACGGCATCATTTTTACTTTACCCTTATTATTTCATCTTTCAGCAGCAAGGGTTAAAGTTGTCGAGCAGATTTTTTTTTCTTCTCTGCTGAGTATGTCTTCGTCTTCACTCTTTTCACAGACAAGTAAGCAGAGCAGAAAAATCTAGCAAGTTGCTAGCTGGAATTAATCTCAGTGGTTGATTTTTTGCAGCAGTCAAGAAGGTGTGGTGCAGATTTTCTTTACAGTTGGATTTTTTTTTAAGATGAGTAGATTTTTTTTTTTTTTCTGACTTTGGGTTGTTGTTGTTGATATAAATAGTCATGTAAAGTTTCTTTTTGGGATTGAAAATGAGAATTAGACAGATATAAAAAGGGTAGAGGACTATAATTGCTTTCTCGGTGTTTGATTGAAATAAAATTCAAACTTTTTGAGTTTTATTTAGAAAACCTAGATCTGAATCTTTCCTGTAATTTTTTAGTTGTATAGGACTTAAAGACATAATAAGCTTTTTTGTCAGAGCTCGGATGACTTGATCTATTGAGTCGAATTGGTGACTGAGCATTGGCGTTTTGAAAGGGGCGATAACCGATGGAAGAGGGTTTGGGGAGTATATATGGTATTGGTGTAGCATCCTAGATCCGAAAACCCTTAGGGGTAGAGTTTTGGGGTTAGAAATCGAATTCAGAAAGAGATTGGGAGTCTGGTTAAGTTCAAGGGTGAGTTGGTAAGTTTTCAAAGCCATGTGGCTTCCGTTGGAATCCTTTCGGAAGGATTCGATTAGGCGAGCGAGCGGGAAATAAGTTATACTTATTTTCCCTGGTGCACGACCGTGCATCATTGGTGCACGCCCGTGCGTGGCATAGTATTTAAGTGAGCCGTGAGTTAAGTTCATTTCTTTACTCACCAGTTTGCATTTTAGCCATATTCTCTCTTTCATTTCAGTGCCTCCCGTTCCTAGAGAGGAGACTCAGCAGCCATTAGCTCCCAATCCGATTAGAGAGCCAAGAGATTAGTGATTTGAAGCTTGGTTTCAAAGCATGGAGAGAGGTAAGTGTTCCTCACTTCTTCTTGCGTTTTCCTAGCTTGTTTGATGAGTGTTGATGCCATGGATGAAGGTATTGCATGCTGATGAATGTGTGGAAGGTTTATATGTGATTGCATGTTGATTTGGTTGATAGATTCCCACCCTTGAAGCTTGCATGTGTGTATGTATGGCTTTAGAAAGAGAAAGAAGATATTTCCATGGTAAATCGTGGAATGATCGATGCATGTGGTATATGATGTTTGAATTGTGTTATTTGGGATGTGGATAACATGTGTTTGAAGTGTGATTACAATTGGATGTGTTTTGGTTGGCCATTTGTGCATTTTCCGAGCGGTGCTTTGTTGAAGAACCAGACGCACGACCGTGCGCCATTATGGCACGGCCGTGAGCCTGTGTTTCTCCAGATGCACGCCCGTGTGCACGACCCATGCACGGCCAGAAAATGTGCATGCACGCCCGTGTGTCCGCTTACGCACGCCCGTGCATAGGCAATTTCAGTGACAATGAATAGTAAATTCCCGAGAGTTACACGACCAGGCGCACGACCAGTGCACGGTCCCGTGCGTCAGGGTGCACGCCCGTGCACATTTCATGCACGCCCGTGCATCAGCAGAATTTCAGAAAAATGTTATTGAATGGGAAATTGAGCATGCGAATTCAGAATAAATATTTAATGGCTTCAGATAAGCATCAAATAAGCATGTAATGAGTTAATAAGCTGCATATGCATGTCATGGCATTACATGTAGCTTCAGAGAGGATCAGGGGATCCGAATTCAGCAGTATTCAGAACCCGATGTACGGGTGAGAGTATAGGGTGAATACGAGGGGGCATCTGTGGGAAGCAGCCTTCTGACACCAGTCAGAACGCTGAGCAGTGTTTTCAGATTCAGTTCCTGACACCAGTCAGATGATTCAGCAGCATTTCAGTTTCAGCTCTCTGACACCAGTCAGATCGTAGCAGTGCAGATATCAGATTCAGCTTTCTAGCCGGTAGCTAGAATGGTTAACCCACATGGCCAGGATGCCGAATCCCTGTATTACCCAGTCTGATCAGCACAGCAGGTACCCGAGGGTACAGAGAGAGGTATTCAGATGCATGCATCTAGTTTTCAGTTAGCATGACATGACATACACATCATGACATGCATCCATATGATAATAATGAATGAATGAGATACAGATAACAGTTTCCAGATTCCAGCAAGCGCATAGATGTATGATTAGGGCCGAGGCCAAGGTATGTGTTTGTTTATGTGATTGTTGTGCTTGCTTGGGTATTGAGGGAAGTAAGGAGCGCTTACTGGGTGATCTTTATCACTCATCCCCCCTCCTTCTTCCAGTTTTGCAGGTGTTCGTGCTGGGTTCGAGGAGCGGTTGGATCGAGGCTGACGGAGAAGGCATGCACACACACCTCGATCAGTGTATATCAGTTTTGGACCTGTGTGGTCATTGTTGTACATGTTTCGTATCCAGATGTACAGTATATGTATATGATGTAGGCCAGTGGGCCCTTGTACAGAACAGTTGTATATTTCAGATGTATATATATATATATATGATGTATATTCAGATGAGCTTCCGCATGTATAGAAATGTAAAGCATTGTACAGTTTCAGTTATTTTATTTTCGTAGGATTCCCGTCGCGGGTACCCATATTTTCAGATGATTAATAAAAGCTCCCCAAATATTGTTATTATTCAGCACAGCAGGGGTACTCGTGGCGGCGGGTCCTACACTTTCCCCTTTAAAAGCTTGTAAACATCAAATTAGACCTCAAGTTGAGGGGTATGCATAACCGAAGTGAAATACACAGCCCACCAAACAAATGTATCAATTTTGAACAAGGTAAACTTAACAAAAGAAAGCTCTCCAAAGGTGCAAAACTTGACAACCATGTTCCTGCATATGTCACATTTAGTAAACCCCTTCAAACAACCTTTACCCCACTTAAAATGCTTGTGATAATCAAGTTGACCCTTAGGTTGATGAAACATGCAAAACAAAATATAAAGATACTGCCCCCTAATCAAAGAATAGCCCAAAATCCTCTTCAAGAGCATTGGACAAGAGTCTTATCTTAGAAAAGCAAAACTCATGTGATTAGCTCCATTTCCACATTCATAAAGCCAAAGTTGCCTAGTTGAAACCCAAATTTCAAAGGACAGAATTGCTAGCCATTTGTAATTGACCTATAAAACATAAAAAGAAGTTAGTAAACAAAAAAAAAAAAAAAACTCCTTCCACTCAAGAGTGGCCACCAACTCTGAAAAAGAAACTCTCAAGCTCACGCCCCAAATTACACTAGTATAAAAACCACCATTTACCTCTCTAGTATTTATCTTCACACTACCCAACCCATAAACATTATCTCTCTTTAGGCTCTCATGAATTCCTCTCCCCCTTTGCCATCCCAAATAGAAGGAAAAGACCTAAAATCTTAACTCTTGTTAAGAATAAGACTCATGGCTTTTAAGAACACTCAACGAAAAGGCCCAACAATAGAGTTAGGAAAGTTACATAACTCTGAGGCTTTATCCCTAGTGACTCTTCTCATATTGACACACACCCTCTTTTTAGACAAGAAACCTATCATGAAAATTCTGTTATTTCTCTCGCACTAATTACCACAAATTACAACTCCCAAGCTTATCTTTACCAAAGTGGCCATAAGAGAATTCCCTTTCTCTTCTTTAGATATCTCCTCAACATACTGATGGAACCATGAATAAAGATGTGAGCCTTCAAAGAGATCCATTCCATGTTCCATTTGGGTCTATCATGAGGAGTAGAGCTAAGAAGATGCAATAGGCCTTAAACAGACTCATAGGAGAGCTATGAACCAATGCAAGCATGTTAGAGGTTGATTGGATACAAGAAGATCTAGCAAGATCGTTAATTGATTGAAGCCTAAAAAGTCCAACAGCATGGTTTGACCACAATGGATCAAGAATGTTAGGACGTCTAAGTATGTAACGTTAACTGATTATAGACACCCAAACCTTTGAAGGCCTAATTTTGTTTTGGGTTTAATTATATTTAAGTTGTTTTGAGTTTATTTGATTGTAATGGGCTAAGACATAGTATTAATTAAAGCACAAGCCTTTTAAATACTTAATGGGTTATGTTTAATTAGGTTGGGTTAGTAGGCTTTATTTAAGCCAATTGGGCTTAAGTGTGTTTAAGTATATTCCATTAGGGTTTATTTTGAAGTAACTATTTAAGCCACATATTTTTGGATGTGAACATTAACTTAGAGAGAGAATATTGAGTTTCTTTCAAGATTTGCATTTTTGAAACCCTAACTAATAGAATTTATCAATCAAATCAACCTTGATTGTGGCATTCAATGAATTATCATCCTATTTTAGGTTGCGGTGTCAATCTATTATACCAAGGTTCATGCGAAGAGCTTTTGTACGGATTAAGATTTTAGAACCAATCCATTCTCAACTAAGAGTCAATCTTTTGTGGGTCTTTGCACAAGTTGACAGGATTCACATCAGTTGGTATCAAAGTCATGTATAGGTTAGGTTCTTTATCATTCGTTTCTTGTGTTTTTTTTTTTCGTTTTATTGAATTCTATCGTAGCCAATTATATCTAAGGTTCTTTGCGTCAAGATTTGTCATTCTTGTTGCTTTTTTTTTTTGTGTCTTGATTGTTCTTTGTTCTGTCTTTGTGATTGTTTGTTTAGTAATCAAATCAATTTAGTTAAAGTCCTTTTTATTAAAGCCGTGCATACCTATCCAAATTATGTCTCTTTAATTCATTTTTTTCCAATTAATTCTTGGTTCATATGTAATCTTGAACTGCTCTTAGTGGTCTTGTTGCAAAGAGAATTAGGGAAATCAAATTTTGATATTGAGGTAGTGAAGTTGTCCAAAAAAAAAATTGTATAAAGAAAAGAAACAAACAAAGAAGATTTAAAAAAAAAAAAAACACAATAGCTGTGAAAAAAAAAGAGAGAAAACAACTTTAAAAAAAAAAAGCACGGAAAAGGTTATGCTGATTGTATCACTGTTCTTTGGGGGTATTATTAATTCTAAAATTCTTTGTTTGGGTTGGAGACAATTGTGAATTCAAATGTGTGACAGTTGAGTCTTTATTGAAGTTGTTTTTGTTCAATTGACGTTTTGACTATTCTTGCATTTGGTGTCAAATTCCATCATTTAGAGTGAGCTTTTATTGTATTATGACATCCAAATTGCATTCTTGGGTGTTTTACTTGTTCGAGTCATTCTTTGATATTCTTGGGTTGGTTGTTATTGTTCGTCACAATTTACATTCAATTCTTGATAAGTTGTATTAGTTAGATCTTGTTAGGAAACCAAGTATGTGCGGGTAATAAAGAGTAAACACGAGTGCTAAGTGATACATATTCTTGAGAGTAAACATGTGAGGAGTGTTGAGAGGTTTTCATTATTATTTTATTCTTGTATTACTTCTTATGGTAAATTCTAAGAACAAGGGTGATAGGGAAGATTTGGGTAAAACCAAAGGTTTCACAATGCAAGCTATGCAACAACAATTTGAGTGTATGTTTAGTATTATGGGAAATGTTAATAAGAGGTTAGAAAAATTAGAAAAAAAATTAAAGTGACAAAGACAAGTCAAATAAGGGAAAGGATAGAAGAAAAGCACCTTTAGATAGGAATCATGTGATACGGAATAGGGTGAAGTAATACTTAACTTGGGAAATTGGCTTGCCAAATGAAGGTGCCTACCCCCTTCTAAACCACTCCACAGGCCCTCCCCCAAGCGATGTGGGACACTCCTTACCCCACAACAAGGAAGGGCGATTTACTTACACATCATAGTCTACCTATCTAGGCTTTGCATCTCGCAAAGGGCCCCACTCCCATAGGATATGGGTCACCACCACGGGGCCCTGTAGGCACCCACACCCCACTCCCATAGGATGTGGGTCACCACTACGGGGCCCTGTAGGCACCCACACCCCACTCCCATAGGATGTGGGTCACCACCACGGGGCCCTATAGGCACCCACATGGATAAAGTGCCAGAAGCAACTAGGTTTTGATACCAAATGATGTGGATCCATCAAATTGGGCTAAATGCTTTTAGAAGGTCAAATATGCAAATGGTCTTTAATCACTTCCAATATTCAACTCAACACTTCCAACCATCATCAAACATCCCAAACTACTTATTTTCATCACTAAATCATTCAACAACCCAACACAACACCAAGATTAAACAAAACTAAGAGAAAGCACTATGAGTTTTACAAGTTCAATTAGACAATTTTTGTATATAGCATATACAATACTTACTTGATTAGCCAAATGATACAAACCTTTGGCTAAAGTTTGGATAAAGGAAGAACAATTCAATTTAAGAGAAAAAACTCAAGAACCAAAATGAGAGAGATTTTGCATATTCATCAAAACTACTTTTTACAACATTTTCATGCCTTTTTATTTGGTCTTCCTAAAGGCATGGTCAAGGCCCTAATATTGATTATAAATACAAGAAAATGAAATTACAAAATATTACAAAATTTCTAGCTATTAAAATGAGAAATGAGCCCATGCCTTATTAATTACAAGTCATACCACTTTTCTTTAAATTAAAGAATCATGTTTCTTTGACTCTGCAACTTGCATATCTTTCGATCTTTGAATCAAATTGATGCCAAAACATGTAATTAGGCTTGTTGGGCTTCTTTTTTATGGTAAGGACGAATTAGGCTTGAAGAAGCTTAATCTTCTCTTATGGTGCTTCGATGGGCCAAGAGATTGCATGTTTTTTTTACTTGGGCTATGGGCGTCACATCTTGGACTTCTTTTGAATTTTTTGTACAACCATTTGATGAATTTGCTCTCAATGGTTTGCCAAGAATGAGGAATGAAAGGTTTACACATCAGTAGTAGGCTTGGGAATTGTATTTGTACCCATGATCCTTACTGGTTGCAATTTCACACAAAACAATCATTTTAGAACTAAATAGAGTGTCTTCAAGGTCACTATAATTGTAAGTGATTTGAGAGTGGTGGTTTCTTCCTTTAAAGGAGTTACAATCACATCAAGCTCCTCCGGTTGGAGAGGATTTGTCCTCAAATTCTGAATTTTCAAATCATTCTCCAAGCAATTTCTAGAATCTTCATTTGACATACTTCTAAGCTATTGTGTAATATCTACCATAAAATTATTTTCCTCATCATTCTCTTCATCAATCTCGTGCAAGTTTGAACGGGGTATGAGATGTATAGTGGTTTCCTTGACCACACTTGTCTTCTCATACTCAATTAAGGCATTGTTGGCTTGGTGCTCATCCGTGCTTTTTTTTTCTTCAAACTTATCGCTTTCCTTTGTAGTCTTATTCTGATCTGAATTGAAGCCCTTAATCTCTCTTCAATGGTGAACAAATAATATTCAAATGATGGTTAAAAAATCCAGCAATAAACAAGCTCCTGAACCATGCAATATCAAGCAAATTTCCCACCCAAAACTAACATTAATGCAACTCCAATCTATCATCACTTCAAGCAATCTTCAATACCATCAAACATGAACTAAAATTAGCAAGAAAACAAACCTCAAGCATAAAGGAAATCTTCCTCCAACTTGAGGGTGATCCAAGCATAAAGATTTCTTGCACACAAGCTTAAAGGAAGGTTCCACCCACTTGATACAAGAATCACCAACTTGAATCTCCACCACCAACTTCCTTCTTGCAATGGAAATTGGATAAATGATGCAACTTGGTTCCTAAGAACACTAAGTTCTAAGAACTCAAGAGAGAAAAGCACAAGCTTTTAAAGTTTCATTAATTCATCCCAAGTCCCCACAATGGGTTTGAGTTGCCTTTATATAGGCAAGTTACAACTATGGTTAAAATCTAGCTAACCCTAGTTAACTTAAACACAACTTAAATTGAATAAAAGAAAACACAAAAGAGACAAATTACATAAGTTCCCTAAATCTAATTACATTTAAAACTAAAGAAAGAAATACATGTTTAAGCATAAGCCCTTGGTTAGTTTGGCTTGACTTCTCCTATTGTCTTTGAACTTGTTGTGTAGCCATTTTATGATTTTGGACTCCTTGGAGGGCCATGAATGAAGGTTAGAATGCATGAGCTTCATAAAGTCACATTGCTTGAATTTGATCTCATTCATCTTGCCTTTATAATGTGTGTGGAAATTACTCTTAGTAGGCTTACATGTGTGGTTGTTTGGGACCATGAAATTCTTTCTCTGAATTTCCTCTACTCTTGGATGTTTCCCATGATCATGAAGAAGTGTTGGTGGTGTGAAATCCATATCAATCTCCCCAAATTGATGAGGATTTGCCCTCAAATCCTGTTCAATCAAGTCACCTACTAAGCTTCTATTACTTTCTTCTATTAATTCACTTTCGTGGTCATTTGCATGATTGAACTTGGAAGTATTTTCCTCATTGGCCACTTCATCACACTCATGTAAGATAGCTTTCCTAATTTCACCTTTCCTTTCAATCACCACTAATGCATCTTTGGCTTGATGTTCTTCCATGGACTCCTCAAGTTTGTTTGCTCTAGGGAAAGACATTTGGATGATGATGATGGAGATGATACATCCTCAAGTGATAAGGGTATAAGGGTAATCTTCTTTTTGAGGAACTTGAAGGAATAGGTGTTCATCTTTTCATTGTGTGTAACTTCTCTTTGACATTGTCATAGCCTCCCAAGTAACAAATGACATTCATCAATAGGAATTACATCACACATCACTGCATCCTCATAATTTTTGCCAATGGAAAAAGTTAGGATAACATGTTTGTTCACTTGAATTGGGTTCCCATTACTTCCCCATCGTATCTCATAAGGACTTACAAGATCATATGTTAGGATGTTTAATTTTTCCACAAGGGTCTTAGAAGCCACATTAGTATGAATCCCTTTATCAATGATAACCTTACATACTTTTCCTTGGATTGTGCACCTAGTGTGGAAGGGGTTTGCACTTGCCATTGGTTCATGTGGCATGAATTGGGAAGTGTTTAAGTAAATGGGAAATGGATGTTTTGGTTTTGTGAATAGTACCTTTTAGCTGTGAACAGTAACTCGGGCCAATGAATAGTGTTTTTAATAGTTAATATTGGTGAGGTAAGTGTTTGGGCTAAGGTATGGAGTTGGGTTAGGGTGTTGCTAATTATTTGGGCTTGAAATTTTGGGTAGGGCTTTGGCAAACTTTAGTAAGGGTAATATGGAAATTTTGGCAAGGGGCAACTTGATAAATGAGAAATGCAATTGGATAAATCAAAGTGGTAATAGTATAGGCAAGTGGGTACTTGTGAACATGCAAAGGTATGGCAAGGATGTAGGAATTTAATGTGCTAGGTTTCAAAGCCAAGATTTAAGGAAATTGACTAACCTCCTCCCAAATTTGCGATAAGGTCTGGCGCACATGCAAGGCAATTTGCAATTTATGTAAATTTTAATTTAAGGGCACAAGTGGGCATTCAATGAAGGTAAGGTGTCAAGCTTAATTTTAGGAGCAAGTACACACCAATTGATAACTTTCTCTTTCCAAAATCAATCAAACTTTTAGCCAAAAAAATTGCATATCCAGCCGGCAGTTCTTCTCTCCTTCACATGAAATAATTCTCACAATCTTCAAATTTCCAGCCAAGAATTATGCAAAAATCCAGCAGCCACTTCTTCTACTTCCTTCCCAATTTAATCATCCATTCAACACTTAAAACATCACCTTTTCATACTACAAATGCATGCAGAGTTTTCCAGCCTATATCTAGCAATTAATTTCAGCCAAGACAAGGAAATTCATGCAGAAAATTTCCACAATTCCAGCAGAAAAATTTACAGGTTTCAAATACCAATCACTCACCATAATGCACTACAAACACACCCTTAAACATACTCCAACCAGGTTTTGGCTCTGATACCAAATTAATCTGAATTGAAGCCCTTAATCTCTCTTCAATAGTGAACAAATAGCATTCAAATGATGGTCCAAAAATCCAGCAATAAACAAGCTCCTGAACCATGCAATATCAAGCAAATTTCCCACCCAAATTAACATTAATGCAACTCCAATCTATCATCACTTCAATCAATCTTCAAGACCATCAAACGTGAACTAAAATTAGTAAGAAACAAACCTTAAGCATAAAGGGAATCTTCCACCAACTTGAGGGTGATCCAAGCATAAAGATTTCTTGCACACAAGGTTAAAGGAAGGCTCCACCCACTTGATACAAGAATCACCAACTTGAATCTCCACCACCAACTTCCTTCTTGCAATGGAAATTGGATAAAGGATTGATACTTGGTTCCCACAAACACAAAGTTCTAAGAACACAAGGAAGGAAAGCTAAAGCTCTCAAATTTTCATTAATTCATCAAAAGTCTCCACAATGGGTTTGAGTTGCCTTTATATAGGCAAGTTACAACCATGGTTAAAATCTAGCTAACCCTAGTTAACTTAAACACAACTTAAATTGAATAAAAGAAAACACAAAAGAGACAAATTACATAAGTTCCCTAAATCTAATTACATTTAAAACTAAAGAAAGAAATACATGTTTAAGCATAAGCCCTTGGTTAGTTTGGCTTGACTTCTCCTTTTGTCTTTGAACTTGTTGTGTAGCCATTTTATGATTTTGGACTCCTTGGAGGGCCATCAATGAAGGTTAGAATGCATCAGTTTCATAAAGTCACATTGCTTGAATTTGATCTCATTCATCTTGCCTTTATAATGTGTGTGGAAACTACTCTTAGTAGGCTTACATGTGTGGTTGTTTTGGACCATGGAATTCTTTCTCTGAATTTCCTCTACTCTTGGGTGTTTCCCAGATCATGAAGAAGTGTTGGTGGAGTGAAATTCATATCAGTGAGGGGTTAGAAAAATGATGAATTTGTGCACAAGACAAAGGATTTAAGTAAATCTATGGGCAAAAAAGAGAGAGGAGAGAAGAAACATGGTGAGGTTGAGCAAGAAAGTGAGGGAAATAGGAGGGAAACTGAGAGGAAGAGGGAGAAAAAAATGAAAAGGCTGATTAGCCATGAGAAAAAAATGAGAGAGAGAGGAGAGAAAAAAGTTAGAAAGTTTCTATGTTAAGAAGAGTTATGTGAGGGCTGCCCTTATGACTAAACAACAATTGATGTTGTTAGTATACAAGGAATCTGGTTTATCCTTTTCTAACGCTGACATTTCTCTTCCCAGTGCTATTGTGTCTCTTTTGCAGGATTTCACGGATGTATTCTCATAAGAGATTCCAGATGGGTTGCCCCTAATTTGAGGGATTCGCATCAAATCAACTTTATTTTGGGAGCAGTAATACCCAATCGACCTACCAATAAGAGTAATCTTAAGGAGACAAAAGAGCTTCAAAGGCAAGTCGAAGACCTAATTAAAAAGGGATATATGAGAGAGAGAATGATTCTATGTGTGATGCCAATGATACTAGTGCCTAAGAAATGATGGGTCTAGAGGATGTGCATTGATTATCAAGCTATCACAAAATCACTAAAAAGTATCACTATCCTATTCCTAGGTTAGATGGTATGCTAGATGAGTTACATAGATCATATGTGTTTTCTAAAATAGATTTGAAAATTGGATATCATCAAATTAGGATGAAGGAAAAGGATGAATGGGAAACTACATTTAAAATAAAGAATGGCTTGTATGAAGGGTTAGTTACGCCATTTGGGTTAACTAACGCACCTAGCACTTTTATGAGGTTAATGAAACCATATTTTATGTGCATTCATAGGCAGATTTGTTGTAGTCTATTTTTGATGTTATTCTTATATATAGTTAGAGTCTAGATGAGCATGTAAGACACTTGCATGATGTGTTGAGTCTATTAAGGAAAGAAAGTTATTTGCGATCTTTGAAAAATGTTTCTTTTGTATAGACTAGGTTGTGTTCTTAGGTTTTGTGTTTTCATCTAAGGCTATCAAGGTTTATGAGAAGGTTAAAGCCATTTGAGAGTGGCCAACTCTGACTTCTATTACTGAGGTTAGGAGTTTCCCTGGTGGATACTTGTTTGGAAAGGATGGATACTTGTTTAGAGAGTCCAGGTTATGTGTGCCTATGAGTTCCTTACATGAGTTGCTAGTTAGACAAGCATATGGGGGTGGTTTGATAGGACACTTTGGAATTGCTAAGACTTTAAACGTATTAGGGGAGCATTTCTTGTGGCTACATATGAAATGAGATGTTGAGCATGTATGTAATAAATATACTAAATATAAACAGGTCAAATCTATAGTCTTACCCCATGGATTGTGTCCTCCTTTGTCGATACCTAGTGCACCATAGGAAGACATTTCTATGGATTTTGTGTTAGGGTTACCTAGGTCTAGGAAGGGTAGGGATTCAAATTTGTAGTCATAGATAGATTTTCTAAAACAGCACACTTTAGTCCATACCATAAGATTGATGATACGACTAACATTGCTGATTTGTTTGTCAAAGAAATAGTAAGCTTACATGTTATTCCAAATAGCATTGTGTAAGATCGAGATGTAAAATTCTTGAGCTACTTTTGGAAGGTATTGTGGGGTAAGTTAGGTACTAAACTATTATTTTTAACTATTTGCCATCTACAAATAGACAGAGAGACTAAGGTAGTTAATAGGACTTTATCGCAATTATTATGTGCTATACTAGAGAAAAATTTAAAATCTTGGGAAGATTGCTTGTTGCATGTAGAATTTGCATGTAATAGGGCTGTACATTCCACAACAAGATATTCACTTTTTGAGATAGTTTATGGATTTAATCTCTTAACTCCTTTGGATTTGTTTCCATTACCTATTGAGGAAAGATCTAGTTTAGATGACAAGAAAAAAGGCTGAAAGTATTCAACATATACATCAGCTGGTTTGAAAGAATATCAAGAGGAGGACAAAGTACCATGTCATGCGAGCAAATAAGGGCAAAAAAAAAAGTGGTATTCCAACCAGGCAACTAGGTTTGGGTGCACATGCACAAAGAGAGGTTTCCAAAACATCAAAAATCAAAGTTACATCCTAGAGGCGATGGTCCATTCCAAGTACTTGAGTGGATTGGAGACAATACATATAAAATAAATCTCCTAGGTAAGTATCACGTTAGTGCTACATTTAATGATTCTGATTTATCTCCTTTTGATAATGTAGATTCCAGGACATATCTTTTCCAAGAGAGAGGGAATGATGGAACCATGAATAGAGACATGAGCCTTCAAAGAAATCCACCACATATTCTAGTTAGGCCTATCATGAGCAGTAGAGATAAGAAGATGCAACAGGCCTTAAATGGGCTCATAGGAGAGCTATGGACCAAGGCAAACATGTTGGAGGCCTATTGGATACAAGAGGGAGCTAGCAAGATCGTTAATTTGATTGAAGCCCAAAAAGTCCAAGAGCATGGTTCGGCCACAGTGGATCAAGCAAGTTAAGACATCTAAGTGTGTGACATTAACTAATTATAGATAACCAAACCTTTGAATGCCCAAGTTTATTTTGGATTTAATTATGTTTAAGTTGTTTTGAGTTTATTTGGTTGTAATAGGCTAAGACATAGTATTAATTAAAGCCCAAGCCTTTTAAATCCTTAATGGGTTACGTTTAATAAGTTGGGTTAGTAGGCTTTAATTAAGTAAATTGGGCTTAAGTGTGTTTAATTATAGTTCATTAGGGTTTATTTTGAAGCAACTATTTAAGCCACTTATTTTTTAATGTAAACAATACTAAGAGAGAATATTGAATTTCTTTCAAAATTTTCATTCTTGAAACCCTAATTAATAGAACTTATCAATCAAATTAACCGTGATTGTGGTGTTCAACGACTTATCATCCTGTTTTGGGTTGCGGTATTAATCTATTATACTGAGGTTCACGCAAAGAACTCTCGTATGAGTTAAAGTTTTAGAACCAATCCATTCCCGGGTAAGAGTCAATCTTTTGTGGGTCTTTGCGCAAGTTGACGGGGTTTACATCACATACTCATCCCCTCTTTGGCCTCAATAACTTAGGTTGCTCTAGTTAAGAATGTTACCCTTAATGAAATGATTGTAATCACATTGGAAAAAGAGGTGGTCAATACTTTCATCATACACATCACACAAACACACAACATACAAGTAATAATGTTAGAACATAAGCCATACATTTGCAACTTGTCTTGTGTTATTGACCTCTTCCTCAGAGCGAGCTACAAAACTCTTGCATACCGAGAAATGTACTTCTTGTGCCAGATGAGGTGGGCCCAACTAACCAAGTCATTCTTCTTTTTGAACTCATTCCAAGCAGAAGAAATGGAAAATTTTCCATTTCCACTCAACTTGCAAACAACCCTGTCACTTCCTTCCATAGGTTTACATATGGATATTAATGAAAAGGACAAGAATTATTAATAATGGAATTAATAAAAAAAATTATAGGAGAAATTTTATAATTACGATTCATAAGAAATAATAAGAGATGTTATTAAGATAAATGTTAATAATATTTTGAAGAAAACTTTAACCTTTAATGCATGATAAACATCACATGGCATGCCAAAGAATGTTTAAAAGAAATTAAAATTTTTACATGCATAAGTTTTTAAAGTAAAAAACCTAATGTTCCAAACATCTTTTTAAGGGTGGATAAAAGAGAGCATCTGTGGGTTTGCACACTTGTTGGAGAGAAAAACCAATATTCATTAGAAAGGACATAGTCATAGATTAAGCTTGTTAGAGAGAGTGCTAGTCATACTTTAGTTGAACTCATATGGTCAGGATGTCAAATCCCTATGTTCATCAATCTAATTAGCACAAATACTTTTAAGAAAAGATTTTTATACATGATTTCTATGAAAAAGAAAGATTTTAAGATAGACTTTATGATGAGATCTTTCAATTGATTATGACAAGATTTATGATATGTAAATTGAATATAAGATTTCAAGAAAGGGTTTTTTAAGAAAGCAAGCCTTTGGCTAAGTCATGGATTTCAGCATCTTTTATATCATAACATACATGACATGAAATGATCAAAAAGAAAGATAATATGAGAAAAATAAGACAAGTAAAGAATAAAAGACAAGAAATATGATAATAGGTATTGTAAGAGTAGGAATATGACAGTAAAGAATAAAAGACAAGAAATATGATAATAAGTATTGTAAGAGTAGGAATATGACAGTAAAGAATATAAAGAAAGATGTGTGGTAATATAGTAATGCTAAAGGGTAGGATTATATATGTAAAGTTAAAAAAATGTTTATCGAGTGAACTTGCAACTCATTTTAAAATTCTTTTCCTTGTAGATTATGCTAGTGCTCCTAACGAGTGCTATGAGATAACTTAGGATGAGATATCATATGTTTAGTGGTTATATAGCATTAATGTATTATACAGTTTTATGAAGTATTTTGTACAGTTACATTTTATTAGCATTACAATTTGATTTTTATTATAATTTTACTTCACTTTCACATTTATGTTTTCAAACATTTTTTATACATTAATAATACATGAGGTTTTCAATAGAAAATGATAAATGTTTTACACTTCTACAATGTATGAATGAATGTATGTTTTAGGCTGGTTGGCTTTCTTGGCATTTTAAGAGAGCTTTTGCATGGGATTTTGAAGGATTCAAGCCAAGGAATATGTGGCAAGTTATGGAACTGATATGAATTTCACTCCACCAACACTTCTTCATGATCATGGGAAACATCCAAGAGTAGAGGAAATTCAGAGAAAGAATTCCATGGTCCAAAACAACCACACATGTAAGCCTACTAAGAGTAATTTCCACACATATTATAAAGGCAAGATGAATGAGATCAAATTCAAGCAATGTGACTTTATGAAGCTCATGCATTCTAACATTCATTCATGGCCCTCCAAGGAGTCCAAAATCATAAAGTGGCTACACAACAAGTTCAAAGACAAAAGGAGAAGTCAAGCCAAGCCAACCAAGGGCTTATGATCAAACATGTATTTCTTTCTTTAGTTTTAAATGTAATTAGATTTAGGGAACTTATGTAATTTTTCTCTTTTGTGTTTTCTTTATTTAATTTAAGTGGTGTTTAAGTTAACTAGGGTTAGTTAGACTTTAACCATGGTTTGTATCATGCCTATAAAAGGCAATCCAAACTTATTGTAAAGGACTTTTGATGAATTAATGAAAATTTGAGAGCTTTAGCTTTCCTTCCTTGTGTTCTTAGAACTTGGTGTTCTTGGGAACCAAGTATCAATCCTTTATCCAATTTCCATTGCAAGAAGGAAGTTGGTGGTGGAGATTCAAGTTGGTGATTCTTGTATCAAGTGGGTGGAGCCTTCCTTTAAGCTTGTGTGCAAGAAATCTTTATGCTTGGATCACCCTCAAGTTGGTGGAGAATTTCCTTTATGCTTGAGGTTTGTTTTCTTGCTAATTTTAGTTCATGTTTGATGGTCTTGAAGATTGCTTGAAGTGATGATAGATTGAAGTTGCATGAATGTTAGTTTTGTGTGGGAAATTTGCTTGATATTGCATGGTTTAGGAGCTTGTTTATTGCTGGATTTTTGACCATCATTTGAATGCTATTTGTTCACCATTGAAGAGAGATTAAGGGCTCCAATTCACATCAGGAACAATATCAAGACACTAAAGACTTGGGAAAATATGCTAGAAAAGATTGGAAGTTATGTTGTTGCAAGAAGGAATTTTAGATGGGAAAAGCAGAAACCTTTAGGTGTAGTAGTCGGGAATTGCATGGTTTTGATCAATATTTTCATGGCATGTGCTAGCAGCTAGAATTGTGGAAGTGAGGTTATTTACTTAAGTTTTGAATTTCTAAGTAAAATGGCCACTCCAAAAGCTGTAAAAAGAATTGTGGGCTAGTATAATATAAAATTTCGACACTATAAGGATTTTGAAGGAGGCAAAGGTTGGCCAAAGGAGTTTACCACATATTACACTTGTGTGACATTATTTGACCTTGGGATGGAGGAGTTTTTATGCTATGTGGGCTGATTTTGTATTGGTTATTCGTAATTTCCAACTTATGAGTGAATTTGGCTTTTGCAAGCATTTGAAGGGTAAAGAAGGTTGGTTTAAGTGCTATATGAATTTTTACACGTGAGGGTGCACTTTCACCAAAATTTGTGCCATCGAAAAAGGTAATTTTTCAGAGGTTTCTATTGCAAAATCTGATTTAACTGTTCACAGGGACTATTCTGTGAACAGTAAAAGCAGGTTATCTTTCCGGTTTTCTACTGGTTTTTTGGGTGATTTGAGAGCCGTTTTGAAGGTAGTTTCTTAGGCTTCCAAGCAGGAAAAATTGGCCAGGTTAGGGGGCTGGTGTTACATGTTGAAGAAGTGCAAAAAAGAGTTGAAGAAGGTGACTTTGATGGCTAATTTCTTCTCATTTTCTAGGTGTGAAGATCAACTTCCCACAGGCCTTATGCTGGTGGTTTGTGGCATAGGTTATTGGCATATTGTGGACATCTTCTTTAATTTTTAAGGGCTGAATTTAAAACAATCTTATGGCAAGAGAACATTATGATGTTGTGGTTAAGATGCGAGCTCAAGAGGAGACTTTTGGTGCTATTGAACATTCGAGTAGAATCTACTTCCTTTGGTCAGTTCCTACAGCACCTTTGCAAATTTATGCTTTGGTTGTTTTTGCTTCCATATTGAAGAACCCTCTTACCTATGCCTCTCCTTATCTAGTAATTGTTTTAGGACTAAGCTTGTTATTGTATATCATTTTTGCTTGTATATAGGCTTCGATAGCTTGGGTTGGTAGGTTTTTGTTTCTTGTTTTTTTACTCGACCTCTTGAGTTCTATCTTTGCAAGAGCTTAGATAGGCTCTCAAGAGGCTAGTGGGTGTGGTGTATCTTCTAGTCTTTTGGCCTTGGCTTTTGTTTGTGAGTGATTCTCCCGCTACACTTAGGTTGTTCCTGGCTTACCTATTTTGCTTTTGTTTATAGAATTTTTACTTACCATAGAAAAAATGTATGTTTCAGGCTTTAACAAGAAATAAGTATGTTTAACCAATATGTTTGTGATACTATTAGATATCTTAAATAATATATGGAAAAAATATATATAGTAAGATTACAGCGTGAGCTAGAGAGAGAGTGTGGCGTTACGAAGTTGAGCAAGTAAACAATTTCTTAAAGTTTAATGTTTCATTTTTCCAGTTTGATCATGATTGTTTGTGTTATATGATTTGAAGCATGAATAAATGTTAATCAAGAGTGTTTGATGATGATTCACACGTAATTAATTAAGATTAACAATAAGCAAGCATGTAAGAAGCTAGATCTAGGTTTTGAAAGAACGAAATGGACATTTTTATGAAATATATTGTTGGAAGCTGCAACATAAGGTAGGTTCTCTTACTACTTTAATTAAAGTGAATTCATGATTGATTGATGCTGATGAAAGGATTAGAACACATGCCTAGGTTATTAATTATGTGCATAAGCATGTTTAATATTGTTAACACATTGATGAGCTTGAATCTGTGATGTGATTGCAACTCTTTTAAAGGAAGGAATCACATGCTTATGCGTGGGGTATTATTTGGCTAATCTAGTAAGTATTATATGTGTTGCATTGAAATATTGTCTAACTGAATTTGTAGAACTCATAATGCTTGTTCTTGGTTTTGTTAATCTTGGTATGGTGTTAACTTGTTCACTGATTTAGTGATGAAAATAAGTAGTTTAGGATGTTTGATGATGGTTGGAAGTATTGATTTGAATATTGAAAGTGATTAAAGACCATTACATGTTTGACCTTCTAAATGCATTTTAAGCCAATTTGATGGATTCATATCAATTTGTGCATTTTACATGTGATATTGAATGTATGATGATAATTTGGTGATAATATGTGATACAATGTTAAATTAGTGATGGATTGGTAGAGATCGACAACTATTTGGTTAAGATCTATTGTGGTAGAGCACAATACATGATCGTGTATGTGAGAGATATATGATTGTACACTCGTATTTATAGTGTCATAATCAAGCATGCTCCACATGCACAATCATAAGAAATGTTACTCGTGGTGACTAGGTGACTTGATTATAAGTTGATGAGTCACAGCCGTGTGTATGTGTCAATTCCACATGCATTGGAATTTAAGAGGTTAGACCATACAACTCTAGGCTCTACAACCATCTATGTCACCCAGAATTAAAAAATAAAGATATTTTTAATTAAGATTTAATTATAAAAAAAATTTATGGAATCATATTAATTATGCAAAATGTGTCAAAATCTAATGCATCATATGCATTACATGACATGCCAAGAAAAGGATTTAAGAAAATAAGAAAATGTTTTACATGTTTTCTAATCTTCAGATCGAATATGCATGTTTTATGAAAAGTAGAAAATTAATGTTTTAAAGTTCTTTTAAGGGTTGATACAAAGGCAATCCATGGGTTTACATGCTTGTTAGAGAGGGAAACTAGTTTTTATTAGAAAAGACATGACTATTAGCTAAGTAAGATACATTTCTAAGTAGGTTCTCACCCATGTTCAAATATATATATATATATATATATATATATATCCATGAGAAGGAAATGACACCAAACCCTCTCTCTCACTCTAGGAAATAAGAACATGGCTATAAGGGTACTACTAGGAAGGCCCCAACAAATGGCCGAGGTTCTATTTTGGCTAGAGTTTGTGAAATTACTCAACTCCACTCCTTTGTCCTTAATGCTTCTTTTAGTAATCTTATAAATTCTCTCTTTAGGTACAGCTCCTCTTACAAAGACTTTATTTTTACGCTCTTTCCAATTATTATAGACAACTGCTCCTAGACTTATCTTAGCAATTGTAGCCCTAAGCGAGTTTTTTTCCATTCTCTCAAAATCTCCTCTATATACTCATCCCACCCCTAGTACTATTGGAAGGTTGCTCAGGTTGAGAATATTACTTGAGATAAAAAGGTTATAATCATATTGAAAGAAAAAGTGATTAATGTTTTCATCATGCAAGCTACACAATACACAAGTAGCATTAAGACATAAGACATACCTTTGCAATTTATCTTGAGTAGTCAGCCTCTTCCACAATACAAGCCAAAGGATGATGGAATGACAAGGAATGTGTTTCTTGTACCAAATGAGATGGGCCTACCTAACAAAATCCTTGCTTTCTCAAAATTCAGTCTAGGTAAAGTTTATAAAGAAAGTATCATTAGAGTTAGGATTATAGATGACTTTATCTCTACCTTCTATTGGTTTGCCTAGGGTAAGATTTTTAACTTCCATAATCTATAGAGAATTGGCAACTGGCCATTTCCACTCACCATTCTCAATAATCTTCTTGACCTTGGCATGCTTGCTAGTTCTAGAGTCATAGATAATCCTTTCACTAAACTTCCTAGCCAAAGGTCTAAGAGGATGCTAATTATCCCACCAAAGGTGAGTTTCCTTGCCATTGTCGATAATATGGCCAAATTTGCATCATATTTTATCCCTAAGCAAAACGAGTTTCTTCCACCACCAAGGGCTATCACTGACACATTAGATGCTCCAAATACTTATATTCCTGAGTTTATGCTTATTCACCTACTCAACTCATATGGACGAGCAATTCCTTCGGATTATTTTTCACAAATGATAACTAATGGCAACCTTGTTTAACTTTTTACTCATCTTTAGTCCCAACCCTCCTTCTCCCCCTTAGGTTTGCAAATTTCATCCTAAGCCACCTTAGCTTTACTTGATCCAAGCTCCCCCTCCACTCCGAAAGAAATTCCTTAGTTTGGAATCAATCTCTTTAAACACCTTATTTGGGAGAAAGAAGTGGGATGCCTAGAAGATTTGGAGACTAAAAAGGATAGCGTTAATAAGAACTAACCTACCAACACAAGAAATATGTCTACTCTTCTAAGAGGTAATGGGACTAAGTATTTTATCAATCAAAGGCTTACATTCAGTCACGTTAGCTTAGAAGACACCATCAAAACTCCAAGGTACCTAAAAGGAAACGAGTCTTCCTCATAGCCAAAGATATCGATGAGACCATCCTTCTTTTCCCTTTGCACCCTAGATAGGAATATGTTTCATTTTTCTCTATTCTCTTTTAAGCCCGACCAGATATAGAAGATATCAAGAGCCTTCTTAAAAACCTTAATAGACTCCTCCTCAACTTTGCAAAAAAGGAGCAAGACAAAAGTGGGTGAGTTTAATCTCTTTGCATTTCCAAAGGTACTCAAACTTCTTCTTGTTAACTTTCTCTTCTATAATTTTTTAGAAGGATTGCATAGTTATAATGAACAAATAAAGAGAGATCGGATCTTTTTGTCTGAGACCTCTTGAGCTTTTGAAAAAACCTTCTAACTCTCCATTAATGCTAATAGAGAGTTTAGGCATGGTAATGCATTCTTCAAGCCACCGGATGAAGGTAGCATGAAAGCCAAGTCTTTCTAAGCAAGCAAGGATAAACTCCCATTTGACCATGTCATGCGCTTTCATTAAGTCCACCTTGATGGCACATCTTCTCCTGTTGGCAATGTTCCCATAGTACTTGTTGAGGAGTTCACTACACAATAAGATGTTGTCTCCAATCTTCCTACTCTTGATAAAAGTAGCCAAAGCTTACTCACATACTCTAGAAGCATACCTTTCATGTTGTTAGCAAGGATTTTGGTGATACATTTGTAAATAGTGTTGCAACAAATAATCAGTCTGAAGTCTTTAGCATCAGTAGGATGGATTGCCCAATTGATCTCCCTCAATACACTTGGGCTCAAGGGCTAGGATGGATTAACAACATTGTTTATAATCCTTAAATAGTCTAAGAATCGTCTTAACTAAATAGTTTTTTGCACCACAATTGAGAGTGCAACAAATTTGACTTCCATTATGGATAGTGCCATACAAGTAATATGATTTATCTCTTACTTCATTTGAAAATAATTGTGATGAGCACTTAAAGAATGGGGTTACAAATTTTACACATCTTAAGAACTCAATCGACCTTGAAAACACTCCTCTAAGGCATGAAATACTTAGTATGAGTAAGGTTGTTATCAAAGAAGAGAATGTAATGGAGGGCACATCCCAAGGTTACAACTTAATTCATATCCCTATAATGGCAATCAACTTAGACATATTTTCATCAAACAACACTTTGATTCTATCAAATAATCATCCAAACACTTTAAGACACTTTCAAGCCATCCATGAGAGTGACACCTTCCTCCGCTCACTTGATTTTCCAATCAATGTAAGTAAGTCAATTATTATTTAACCTACTTCTTGCAATACTATGTCCGTATCATCTATTCTAAAAGTATGGCCACCCATAGAATCTAAGGCTCATAGAAAAGTATTCCAATAATTTAATGTAACGAACCCACGTTTGAAGAAAAACAAGTCAAACACCATTCAATCTATTCTATGCAAGATTATGTTTATGCAATTCAAGTCCACCAAGAATGCTTTTCATTAAAATTAGAAAAGCGAAATGAAGAGGAGTAAATTCAAGCCAAGTATCTAAAAGAAAGTCAAGCATTTCAACCCTTATGAATAGCCTCCTAAAGAGTCCAAGCTTATGAAATGGTTGTATAACAAATTCAAGAGAAGAGGAAGCCATAATGCCAAGTAGCCATGGAAAGAAAATGCAAGAACAAAAAGAAAAAAACAAGTATAAAAGAACTACCAGCCTATGTTGGCGCTACAATGTTATAGAGCATCACTATAACATTAAGAGTTTGTCATGACATAACTTTCTATTGTGGAAATAATCTATTATGTACATACTTTCTTCCCAATGATGTAGTGCCATGTTATAACACCCAGGATCTTCCTAACTCAAATTTTCATGTCTTTCCAAGGTTCCCATGCATGTAACTAAGGACTAAAGTTACTAATTTCTTCCTATAATGAATTCTCTCCACTTCTAAGGGTCTTTTGACTTAATTTGGGCACAAATAACCTTCCAAATTTCAAGAACAACAAACTAAGGTGCAAGGATCAAAGTTAAGGACAAATGAACAAATTGAAGATCATTGTAAGAACAAACAAGAAAAAGGAAGATGATCTGAATTGGAGCCCTTAATCTCTCTTCAATGGTGAACAAATAGCATTCAAATGATGGTCCAAAAATCCAGCAATAAACAAGCTCCTGAACCATGCAATATCAAGCAAATTTCCCACCCAAAACTAAGATTCATGCAACTCGAATCTATCATCACTTCAAGCAATCTTCAAGACCATCAAACATGAACTAAAATTAGCAAGAAAACAAACCTCAAGTATAAAGGAAATTCTCCACCAACTTGAGGGTGATCCAAGCATAAAGACTTATTGCACACAAGCTTAAAGGAAGGCTCCACCCACTTGATACAAGAATCGCCAACTTGAATCTCCACCACCAACTTCCTTCTTGCAATGGAAATTGAATAAAGGATTGATACTTGGTTCCCAAGAACACCAAGTTCTAAGAACACAAGGAAGGAAAGCTAAAGCTCTAAAATATTCATTAATTCATCAAAAAGTTCTTTACAATAAGTTTGGATTGCCTTTTATAGGCATGATACAAACCATGGTTAAAATCTAACTAACCCTAGTTAACTTAAATACAACTTAAATTAAATAAAAGAAAACACGAAAGGGACAAATTACATAAGTTCCCTAAATCTAATTACATTTAGAACTAAAGAAAGAAATACATGTTTGAGCATAAGCCCTTGGTTGGCTTGGCTTGACTTCTCCTTTTGTCTTTGAACTTGTTGTGTAGTCACTTTATGATTTTGGACTCCTTGGAGGGCCATGAATGAAGGTTAGAATGCATGAGCTTCATAAAGTCACATTGCTTGAATTTGATCTCATTCATCTTGCCTTTATAATGTGTGTGGAAATTACTCTTAGTAGGCTTAAATGTGTGGTTGTTTTGGACCATGGAATTCTTTCTCTGAATTTCCTCTACTCTTGGATGTTTCCCATGATCATGAAGAAGTGTTGGTGAAGTGAAATTCATATCAGAAGAATTAGCTTGGACATACTTAAAGCATACATGCTAGCATTTATTAATATATTTTGTATGCATTTTGTATATAATTATGAGTTATTAGTTGGGCATAAGGATGTATTAAGTATTTAGTCAATTTTGTCTTCTATTTTATTTTTATGTAAACCAAATTATATCATAGTTAGTTAACTTAGGTTATAAAAGGCAACTTTCTTAATTGTAAAGGATCTTTTGAACATTGAATATATGAAAATCCTAGAAAGCTTTAGTTATTCTTCTTTTGTGTTCTTAGATCTTTTGCTCTTGTGAACCAAATTCTATCTTTTATCCAATTTCTTAGCAAGAAAGAGATTAGTGGTAAAGGTTCAAGTTGATGAGTCTTGAATCATGTGGGTGGACTCTTCCTTTAGACTTGGATCAAGTTCTCTTTAAGCTTAGATCAACCTCAAGTTGCTTGTTGATGACCCTAGGGGTTTGGTTTAGTAATAAAGGTAGAGGTCATCTAAGGTGGCCAAGCTTCAAGCTGCAATAAAGCTAATAACTCCTAATTTGTCTAGTCTATAGTTGTGGATCTAGGTGGTCACAGGCCTCCGAGTTTGTCTTACTCAATCAGCTAGAGTTGAATAACTGGTATGGATAGGGGTTCAAGTCATCAAAAAAAGAAAGTTATTCATTACTTGAGATAGAATTGATGAGTGATCTTTGATGAAGGATTTTAAAAACTATTGAACATCCTTATAGTTTTCAAGCAAGTTACCAATTACTTGTTTGAGCTTAAGCTTCAAACCTTCTACCTTTCTTATTTGATACGTGTTGATTAATGGGGTTTGAACTTGTGTTGGAATTGTTTAAGGTTAGAGCTTGAACATTGTTTGTTTCTAGAGTGAATATTGCTTGAGTTTCGTATAGAGTTTTTGATTGACTCTAGTTTGAATTATGGACTTGAACTTATATATGGTTGGTAACCATTTTAGAAGGATTGGGGTTGAGATTACATATCAACAGTATCTGGAGGTAAATGTTCAATATATAGCACCATTATTTACTAAGAAACCATATTTGGAGGTAAATGTTCTCTAATCTAAATCATCTCTCTAATCAACATCTTGGTCAGAAATCATTTCCTTAATAACACAATGAGTAATTAGTTGTGCCTTTCAAATATCTTTGACCAAGATTATGAGGGTTGTATATCTCCAAAAGTTCATTCTAAAATCTCTCAATTCCACCCCTAAAATTCCAACCCCAAACTAATATCAAAATCTTCAAATTCATGCAATTTTCGATCCAAATCCAAAACTAATTCATCACTAAAAAATGTAGGGAAATGAAGATCAACTCAACACTAACAAACATAAATTAAAATGTTGCAAGAAAACAAACCTTAAGTATAAAGAAATTCTTCCACTAACTTAAGGGTGCACCAAGGATAAAGGAAAATTCCACCATCAAATTCCTTCTTACAAATAGAAATTTGGATAAAGGAAAAGAAATATTCACATGAGCCAACCAAGCATCTTGGAACAAAGAAAGCAAAAGCTTCTCTAATTTTTCATTTCATTAAAAGCTCATAGTTATAGAGAAAATATGAAAAATAAAATTAAATAAATACCCTATAACTAATTATAAAGTACAATTAAATGTAAACATATTTAAAATATCATAGTTTGCATGCTTATATCTTCATGTAAATTTTTCTTGATTGAATTGACCTTGGTTCGAATCTTGGACTTGAGTGTTCAATCTGGATTGATTGCTCAAATTCGATCTGAAGAGTCATTAGCATTTGAATCTGTATTAGAAATCATCCAAAATTCAAAATATCAAGGATGGTGCATTGGAGAATTTTGAGAAGCAAAAGCATGCAAAAACCAGTTGGAATATGCCGAAAAATCTAAAAGAGGCAGAATTTGGGCGTTGTAATGCAATGCCATGGTATTGGGTGTGCAGTGGGCAAGTGCGCACACGGGTGCATGCACAGGCAGGTATGTGCAAGAAGTAGGTAAGTGTTGGGCATGCAGGCAGGTGTGTAAGCATGCATGGGCACACACTTGTGTGATACAACCATGTGCGCAAGGTAGGAGCGACGCCAAGCAAGGAAACTTTTCACACAACCTGTTTTGACTTGTTTCTCATCTGAATTGATTCTTGTATTTTTTTAGTTTCATATAAAGCCACTTGATGAATTTTGACTCTTCAATGGCCCTTTTGAATTTTGTGAACTCTGAGCATAATCTAAAAGCTTCAGGAAAAGTTGTGCACTTTGATTCAAAATTTCTTTCAAAAGCTCTGCTCAAACTCGAATATGCTTATTTTTCTTGTCTTGATAGCTTGAAAGAGCTTTTGATTGGCTTGAAAGGAAATTTGGAGTCACCAAGGCATGGATCGGTGATGATGTTTTTGAAATCACACTTGGATTCGGATCTACATTGCTTTCCAATGAGCTTAACCTTTGGTATATGCTTACTAACCTAGCCAAATAAAAATACCTAGTCTTATACATAAGACTTCCAACTACACTTGTATAAGGAACTTTGATCATTTATTCCTTTTCTTTATGAGTCTTTGGGAGCTTAGACCATCACCCTTTGAAATAAGGGTATCTATGGGCTTACAATCTTGCATATGTAAGTCATTCATGAATTTTCAAAATGTAAGCTCTTGTGAGAGAGATAATAATTTCTTTGAATGATCTTTGGATCTCTTAACTCCAAGGATATACGTAGCCTCACCCATATCCTTCATTTCAAAATTGGACGACGACTATCCTTTCATTTTGTTAACATGCCCTTTATCATTTCTAGTTATTAATATGTCGTCTATATACAATGATAAGATAACAAACTTATCTTCAGATTTTTTAGCGTGCACATAATGATCTTCATTAATCATAACCAAATCATATGATATGATTGCATTATGAAAATGTATATACCATTATTTAGAAATTGCTTAAAACCATTATTAAGTCTACACACTTTGTGCTCTTGGCCTTCTTTAACAAAACCTATTGGTTGCTCCATATAGATTTCTTCTTCCAATTCTCCATTGAGAAAAGCAGTTTTTACATTCATTTGATGTAGTTTAAGATTCATGCTTGCTACTATAGCTAGAATTTTTGAATTAAAGTAAATCTCGGAATTGGTGAAAAAGTTTCTTCATAATTCTTCTTATTGTGTATAACCCTTAGCTACTAATTAAGCCTTGCACTTTTGATACTTCCATCAAATTTATGTTTGATTTTAAGAACCCATTTGTTCTAATAGCTTTGTGTCCTTTCAGAAGATAAACCAAATAAAAAACTTGATTTAATCTCATGGACTTCATCTCTTCTTCCATAGCTTTAACCCATTTTTCTTTAGTAAGCCATTTAAATGCCTTATTTACATTCTTCTAGGTTGCTCTTCATCTTCAAGAGTAATTTATGAAAGTTTCCCCTCAATCTCAAAACAATGACAAGGAATTCTTTAATGAACTGAACATCGTGGTTAAGATTGAGAATTGATTTGATCAATGTTCAGGTTACTCTCACTTAAACTAGCTATCATCATTAGATCCACAATTGATTATGATTATGAATTAGTTGAAACTAATTCATCATCATTTCTCATGTCATTCCCACTTAAAGCTAGTGAATCCATTTGATTTTGAATAATGGAATCATTCTGATCCTAAGTTTCATAAAGAAAGATCTTCACTTATCTCACCTTGTTTAGGAAATTCATTCTCTAGAGATGTGAAGTCATGTGATTCAAATTTAGTTATTGTACCACCTATTTGCTCACCATTGAATAGATAACCTTTTGATTGTTTCAAATATCTTATAAAGATACACTTTTTCCTTTTAGACCTAATTTTCCAAGTTTATGGGAAGGTTCGTGAGTATAGGCTACATAGGCTTAAGGTTGTAAAACACTCAAGTCAAGTTTTTGACTAGTCTATAACTCACATAGAGTAGTAGCTACTGATTTGGAAAACATATGGTTAAGTATATATATGACAGTCAACATCACATCACCTCAAAAGGTGGTTAGATAAATTGCTTGTGTCATTGATCTAACCATTTCAAGCAAGATTCTATTTTTCTATTCCACAACACCATTTTGTTACAGTGTTTCTGGAATGTTAATTCCTCTTTCATCACACATTGAATCACATAATTCACCCCCTTAATCAGTCCTCAAAGCTTTTATTTTCTTATCTAGTTGATTCTCAACTAGGTTCATGATTTTTTTTTTAAAGTAATTACAATCTTCAAATTTGTGACTGTTTTCTGGATTGTATAAAGGTTTGGTGTAGGTGCTTTCTTTGTGGTTGGTTTTGGCCCTCTTGAGCCCTCTCTTTGTTTTGCCTAGATAGGCTCTTAAGAGGGTAGGGGTTCTTGTAGTTGTTCCTTGTTTTGCGGGCGTTCTCTTGCGCCACGCTTAGGTTGTTAGGGCTTGCCCTTTGTGTTTGGTGTTTATAAATATACTTACTTACCAAAAAAAAAAAAGACATAACTATATCAGTGTAATCATTAATAAATGCAATGAAATAATAGTGTCATGCCTTGTCGTCATATTCATTGGACCATAGATATCAAAATGGATTAATTACAATGGGACATTAGCTCCTGTATCCTTTTTAAATAGTTTTCTTGTTGCCTTTACAACTAGACAATGTTCACAAGTTCTAAATTTCCTAATAAGCCTTCTTTGGCTAACCTTTGCATATGTTGTTAACAAATATAGCTTAACCTAGCATGCCACATATTTACATCATTCACAACATTATTAAAAGATGTAATCAAGAAAAAACTAATATTGTTAATGTCATATTCAACATCCAAACCAATAAAACCATTTTAAAAAATCCATAACTATAGCACTAAGTGTCTAGAAATATAGACACACTAAGTTCATTAAATTTTAACTATAGTGACCCCTGTCACAGGCCTCTGTAAACTACTATTTATGATATTTATTATATTAATAATACGCCTGTAATGGGAATCTCTACAGTTAAAGTGTGCTGTTGAAACTTAAATTTTCAATATAGAAGCTGAAATGGAAAAATACTGTAAATAAATGAGAAATAATCATTTCTTCCCTGGAAATCCCAAGCTATGCATTTCTAAACTTGTTGTTCATACAACATCCTCATATTAGTATCATACATACAAATATGTATAAAGCCAAAATAATGTCTATAAAGCATGCGAGCCAAAACATGTTATCTGTTGCTAAGCCATGTCCCTAAAATTTGACAGCTGCATCACTCCTACTCAGTCTAAGGATCACTGACCTGCAAAGAGAGAAAGGAAGGGAAATGGGTGAGTGATAAAATCACTCAGCAAGCATTTTCTGTCTCTAACACTAACAAGTTCCAACTCAATCTGGTTTCCTGTCTTATCGCATTAATTTCTGCTTTATAGTTTACTTATATATAGAGTATATGCTGAAAACTGAATCAAAAACTATTGTATCTAAAAATATCTACTATACTGGCTAGATTGATGAATATAGAGATTTGGCACTCTAACCGTGTGAGCTCAAACTTATAATAAAACTACTTGTGCACAACTAGCACTCTCTTTGATGAACTTGGTCAAAGACCATGTCCTCTCTAATATGATCAGATCAATCCTCAAAGTCCTTCTCATAATAATTACCTCCTGGTCTACTAGTACCTAATCACTCACTATCACACCCCCATCAGTCATCTCTACACAAATACTCTTTTCTACCATACTAGGGATCAACCCTAATCTCTCTATCACCTCTTTGGATTCGAAACTATGTATGGCTCCATGATCTATCAACATATATAAAAAAGTATCAAAGAAAACCAACTGACCTGTAATAGAATAAGGAGTCATCTCGGCCTGATTTCACCTCACTACAAAGACCCTAGCTTTACCTCCTTCTCTTGGTGTATTGACACCTCCTGTGGTGCTTCAATGCCACCTCTCTAAGCTCCACTACCTCTACCAACTAGACCTCCAACACCTTTGCTTGGCCCAGCTCCACTAACTGATGGCCCAACTCCTACTTCTCTGGTTAGGCACTCAAACATCCTATGCCTAGGCTATCGACATCTGAAACATATACCTCGACCTGCAAGGCACTCTCCTAGGTGAGTCTTGCCACAAGCCCTACACATGAGCCATTTCACTCTTTGCCTCTTTCTCTTGAAAGGTTTCCTTGACTGTATTGGTTTCTTACTTCAATCTCCACCTCTCTCTGAAACCCTTTCTAATGATCTAGAAAAGAAACTCATCCTCTATAAGTAAACCTCAAACCTCAAACCTCTCCTTAAAGTATCACTAAATCTCTGTGGGGGAGAAGAACCAGTCATAACATCTCTGGCAATAGCGGGATGCAAACCATGGATGAACTTCTATGTTCGGATCAGCTCAGAACCTACTACTCCAAGAACAAATCTTACTAATACATTAAATCAAGTGGCATAATCTTTGACTAACTGGTCCCCTAAGTTAATTCAACAAACTCCTGAGCTCTAACATGTACCATATCATCACTATGGTACTTCTCCTCAAATAACCTTTGAAACTTAACCTAAGACAATCTCTCCTCATCAGTTGACGTCCTTATGAGGTTCCACCATACCCTCGCATCACCTCTGAACATAAAAGTAGTATAAGGAACTCTTTCTTTATCTGACATGGTGAACAAACCCATGACACTCTCTACTGATTCAATCTGTTCCTTTACCATAGTTGGATCTTTGGAACCACTAAACTTAGACGACTAATGAGCCCTAGGCAAACTATAGATTGGATGCAATTTGTCAGAACCACCAGTACTAGCTATATCTGTACTAGAACTTGGATCCTTCTGACATCCAACCTCTGGCATATGATAGGTTTCTCTAATTGTCTTTGCCATAGCCTATCCTCTCTAACCAAACTGATCTCTAATGGTCCTCTGTTGGGCTCCTTGTCTCACTGGCTTAGAAGTCTCTGCTCTGACTGTTGGCTGATACCCCTCTCTCAACATCTCTTTGAAAATCTCTCATACATACTTAGGCCTAAGGGATACCCTCGAGTGCTGAGACCTCTTACGGTCACTCGAATTCATAGGTCTAACAAAGGCACTACTATCTTCCGCTACAATTAGGGGTAAAGGGGTTTGGGCTCTTCTATCTAAAATACCATAACACAAGGGTTAACATCTAAAAACATACTAACTTTGCATTACAAAACTTACACTAAGAGGAAGCGAGCAAAAGTTGTTGGGACATGTTGGCTTTGGCTCAAGCAATCTTTAGAAAATCATTCATTTGATAACTCATTTTCTGAAAATATGCTTCAAATTCTACTTAAAGGCTTAGAATATTGCTTGATACCAATAACTGTAATGACCCCTACCACAGGCCTCTATAGACTACTACTAAAACTTAAATTTTCAATGCGGAAGCTGAAATGGAAAAATACTATAAATAAAATGAGAAATACTAATTTCTTCCTCGAAAATCCTAGGCTATGCATTTCTAAACTTGTTGTTCATATAACATCTTAAAGTTAGTATCATACATATAAATACGCATAAAGCCAAAATAATGTATATAAAGCATTTGGGCCAAAATATGTTATCTACTATCAAGTCATGTCCTTAAAATCTAACAACCGCATCGCACCTTTTCAGTCCAAGGATTACTGACCTGGAAAAAGAGAAAGGAAAGGAAAAGGGTGAGTGATAAAATCGCTTAGCAAGCATTTCTTATCTCTAACACTAACAGGTTCTAACTCAATCTAGTTTCCTGTCTTATCGCATTAATTTCTACTTTACAGTTTACTTATTTCTTTCTTTCTGATATTTCATCTGTTTTCTGTAGTATTCTTTACTTTTATCTTTATTTGTTTTTGTTTTCTCATGAATGTTATACATGACATGATATGCATACTCTGATGTCATGTAAGTGCTAATTAATTATAAAACTTTCCCTTGGGCCTGATTTCTAAAACTTTTTCTGATATAAAACTTTGACTCGATGATCTTATATATATATATACACATATAGTATATGCTAAAAATTGAATTATAAACTACTGTATATGAAAATATCTGTTATGCTGGTCAGACTAATAAATACAGAGATTTGGCAACCTAGTTGTGTGAGCTTAAATCTATAATAAAACTACTCGTGCACGACCAACATTCTCTCTAACGAGCTTGGTTAAAGATTATTTCCTCTTTAGTGAATGCTAGTTTCTTTCTCTAGTGGGTGTGCAAACTCATAGGTACCCCCTCGTATCCACTCCTAACTAATATCTGGAACATCGTATATCTATACTTTTAAAATCATGCATTAGATCCTTAAATCCGTTTCTAAAAACTCTAATATGACATGTCATGCTGTATGCTGACAATCATGCATGATATGTTGTTATCTCTTATTATTCTTAAGTTTCTTATGCTTAGGAATGGTTTGGAACGACTTAACTTTGCTTTAAAATTCTTTTTCTGTTTTTCTTAAGGCACAAGTATGTGTTTCTAATTGCACAGGCATGTGTGAGGGCACACGGGACTATGTGCTTGTCACGTTCTTGGTCGTGCTAGCTTTTGGAATCAACTATAAAACTTTGGCTGACTACACTGGCTTGTGGTGAGAACACGTGGGCATGCAACTAAGGCACAAGGTTGTGTCCCACGCTGTACGGGCATGTAACTGCCTCTTAACACTCCCGTGTCTTGCTTACACAGGCATGTGAAATTGGGATAACACACACAAGCATGTGCAACAGTTGCACGGGCATGTGTCTGGATTTTCATACGCACATAGGTGTCATACAAAACCGTGCTTATTTAGAAAAATGTCATACGACATGTCTCTTCGAGTACACAGTCGTGTGCTCAACTCTTTTCCAACAAATGATGTCTGGAAACCCAAAAATCCCAGCAAATCATTTCCAAACAATTCTCACATCTCAAACAATCATCTCTATGCCCTTTCAAGCATCATAATATCATTATATTCACAAGAAATTCACTTAAGCATATTACACAAATAAAATGTAAAACTCATGTATACACCCATTAGCATGAAATCAATCACTCAATCAGCTATAAAATTACTAATCAAACACTTAAGCATGCCAAGCAAGCCTCATTAACTTGGAAAATGAAGGAAAACATGCTATGAAACACAGTGAAAGAGCTAAGGAAATACTTACCTCTTGCCATTGCTTCTAGATCTCTCTCTCTAACTGCTTCTGGATCTCTAGCTTGGATTATGGCTGCTGGTTGAACGTTTTCAGATCTAGGGTTTGCTGGAAATAGAAAGGGAAAGAAGAAGATGAAAACTGGAACTACGTGTGACTGAAAAATAAAACGTATATATGCTTAAATAACATGACACACGATTGTGTGTGCAAATGGAAATCTAAATTTCTCTCTCTCCATGCCATACATGGAATATTCTCCCAAGAATACCTAAGTACAAGCCATAAAAGACTTCTAAATGACTCTTTTACCGTTGAACCTTCTCAAATCTATTTTCCATTCAGAAATCTCACTTCTACCTTTGGTCTCAAGCTTAAAAGAACAATTTTACCCTTGAGCTATTACATTAACTTAAAACAGAACTTACTTAATACCAGTACAAAGACTAGATTATAATG
Source organism: Anacardium occidentale (assembly GCA_026122585.1). Classification (NCBI taxonomy): domain Eukaryota; kingdom Viridiplantae; phylum Streptophyta; class Magnoliopsida; order Sapindales; family Anacardiaceae; genus Anacardium; species Anacardium occidentale. The sequence continues at coordinate 50,216 of JAJEJH010000608.1, forward strand.
AATTTTTGGGACAAATAAGACATTATATAGAAGTAGGGTTCAACCAACATGCATGACTAACTTGCATGTGCCAATCCCTTTAACTACTACTCTTGGGTTATTTTGCATATATATCCATCTATGTTTCATCTAGGATTCGCCTAAACTTTACAAAAGTACTTCTGTCTTTCATTATATGGCTTCCTGCTAATGAGTCTAGAGTCCACAATGGATAAGATTTAGTTAGAAAAATAGAGCTTGAAACATTTATCACACTACAATATGTAAAATGGTCTTTTACCTTCTTAGGCTTGGTCTAGTTTCAAGCAAAATAACCAAATTTTGGAACAATTATAACATTTCACCTTGGTCATGTTTTCATCTTTCTCTAAGGAAAACCAAGTACTAAGATGAGTGAGACTTTGCTCCCCCTTCTCTTTAAAACCTTTAGCCTTGTTTTCATTTCTCACTAATCTTTTTTTTTTTTTTAATAACCTGGGAACCCTTACCCATACTAATCGGTCAACCCTAACTCTAATCGAGTAGGTTAAACTCGAGGGCTTGTGACTATATAGACCTGTAACCACAAACTAGGTAAATCAAATGTTATCTGCTTCCTTACAGCTTAAACCTAGCCGCCACTTTGGATAACTAAGACCCTTACCACTAGATCAAGCCCTAGGGGTCTTCTCACCAATCTTTGCCTTCAACCTCTTGAAATATGTCAATCTTCTCTTCTGTTAACCTTGGCCAGTCAACCATCTAAACTTGGTTGACTGACCATCTTGGTTTGGTCAACCTACTGTCTTGACTTGGTTGTCCTTCCTCTTTCGTTTCTTCTCTTTTCCTTGTGGTTTTTGCCATTCATTTAGGTTTTTTGGCCTTCCTTCTTCTTTGCATGCTATTCTTATGTGTTTGGTGAGTGGCACTCCTTTTGGTGGTGTTGTTTCATTACTCTTAGCTTGTAGCTAGTTTATCTTGCCCTTTACATCTTTTCCCTTTATTTTTCTCTTCTTTTGTCCCTTAGTTGGTGCTCATTAAATCTTACTCTTGTTTTTAGTGTTTATTTTGTGTGGTGGTTATGTGGAGTCGTTCCCACTCTATATACCTGTTTTGTTGATCCTCTAAACTATCCTCTAAGACTAGTTATCTATTAACTGCCTAACTTAAATGTCATCCAACAAAGTCAACACAATCTATAACCTAGAGAACCTAATAGTCACAATCTCAATTTGCTTTCTATTGATCTCTCATTGCAACTCCCTCTGAATAGAAACCTTAGAGAAAGCCTACTTTCTACTCAAAGCATTAACAACCACATTGGCTTTATCTGAATGATATTTAATTTCATATTCATAATCCTTGACTAACTCTAACTATTTCCTCTACCTTATATTAAGCTCCATTTGTGAAACTCTTATCATTTAAATACATGTTACACTTTACTCCATACACAATCATGGGTAAGATCTCTCAACTCATAATATTTTAATTATCCAGAGACATACACGATTAGCTTACCATCCTGCATTAACCTTGTGCTAATCCTCTGATAAGATGCATCAGCACAGATGTCATACTCAACTCCCTCTCAATGAACCTCCAGTAATAACCAGCTAACACAAGGAAACTCCTCACCTTCTTAGTCATCCTTAACCTCTACCAACTGAACACTACCTCAATCTGACTCAAATCAACATAAATACCCTCAATCAACACAACAAGCCCTAAGAAAGTCACCCTATCTAGCTAAAACTCATACTTAGAAAACTTGATATACAACGGTTTATCTCACAATCTCTGTAACATAATCCTCAAATGCTCTTTTCTATTTCTTGAGTAAACTAGAATATTATCTATAAACACCATTATAAACCATTTAAGACAATCTTGAAACACCCTATTTATCAAGTCCATAAACACTATGAGAGCATTAATGAACCCAAAATATATCACTATGAACTTATAATAGCCATATTAGCCATACCTTATCTTGAAAGTAGTCTTAGGTATATCATTATCAATAAACCAAACCTGATGATACCCAAACCTTAAATCAATTTTAGAAAATACCATTGCCCCTCTTAACTAATCAAACAACTCATCATTCTTAGATAATGGATACTTATTTTTCATAGTCACCTTATTTAATTGCCTATGATCTATGCACAATCTCATTGACACATCTTTTTCTTAGTCAATAAAATAGGAGCACCCTAAGGTGAACAACTTGGCTTAATGAACTTCTTATCTAATAATCCTACAATTGTTTTTTCAACTCTTACAACTTAGCTAGAGCCATCTAATACGGAGCCTTGAGGATAAGAGTTGTAGACTAACTCAATGTTATAATATATCTCTCTCTTGGGAGCTAATCTAAGAAATTCCTTTGAAAATATACCTATAAACTCTTTCTTTATAGGCACCTCATCAATACTCGGCCAATTTCACTCCTGTATACTATATTTGCTGAAAACCCTACACAACCCTTACTCAACATTATCCTCACCTAAACATATGAAATCATCATACCCTGAATCCTACCCTTACCAAACATAAAATGATCATCTAACTATAACCTAACCTTTCTCCTCTTATAATTAGTCCATGTTCCATACTTACTCAAAAAATCTATACTTAAGATCACATTAAAATCCTCCAACTTCATAATGATCAAGTATACCCTCATAAGTCTACCCTGCATCACTACCTCATGATTTACCACATTTAGTCGTTTACCATAATACCACCATCAGACAACTTTATACAAATCCCCTAGTCTATAATACTAAGACTTAAACCTAGTCTATCTACAATACCCCTAGAATAAAATAATATGTTGCACACCACAATCAACTAATGCAAAAACAAAAGTATCATGGAAAAGCAATTAACTAGTCATTGTGAGAGGATTAGCATCAACCTACTCCTGACACATGATATAGACTCAGGTTTTACCTCCTCCAAAATATCAAGAGCTCCTCTAGAAGGACACTCTAAAAACTTATGACCCGGTTGGGAACACTTAAAAAACATGTTCAACCTCATCAAACACTCATTAGGATGTCTCTTGCCACACTTGGCATACACTAGTAACTCAACTCTAGCCTTCTTATTGCCCTTAAAATCTTTATTATGTTGTACTTGCCTTTTACCCTTATCTCTCCATTTCTCAGCCTTTGAAAACATGTCATCCTCTTTAGACAAACCTCAGACCTTAACGTTCTCCTGTGAGCCTTACTATACCTTTACAGAGGAATTGCACCAATCATCACGTCCCTAGCAATCATAAGATATAGTCCATGTATAAATTTTTACACCTGACCCTCATCAGAACCAATCAATCCCAACACAAACCTGGCCAAGCCATTAAACCTGGTTACATACTCTTTAACAAAACTCATCCCTACACTCCTATAGTTATCATCAAACATAGATTGGAACTCTTTCCAACTCAATCTTTCCTCCTGAGGTTCCACCAAATCCTTATGTCACCTCTCAAAAGATAAATAACATATCTCACACTCTCTCTGTTAGACATGTTAAATAGCCCCATAACACTCTTTATCATACTTATTATCTTTTTTTCTTTTTATATTCTTTATTTGTCTTATTACTCTCATGTTATCATTTCTATTTATCATGCCCTATCATTTATGTCATGATATAACATATGCTAAATCCAAGACTTAGTCCAAAGTCTTGTTTTCTTAAAATATATTTTCTAAAAAACTCATATGTTCTATTGGTCTCATCATAAATAATATCATAATCAATCAAAAGATGTCATCATAAAACTTATCTTAAATTATTTTTTTTTTCATAAAATCATTCACAAACTCTTTCCTTAAAACATTTGTGCTGATCAGACTACTAAAGACAGAGATTCAACACCCTAATTATGTAAGTTAAACTAATACATGACCAACATTCTCTCTAATGAGTTTAGTCTATGACCATGTCCTTTATAACAAATGTTGGTTTCCTTCTCTAATAGACATGCAAACCCACATATATCCCTTGGTATCCATTTTTAAAAGATGTTCGAAATATCAAGTTTTCTACTTTAAAAACTTATGCATGTAAAACATTAGTTTTTTTTTAAAACATTACTTTGGTATGTTATGTCATGTGATGCTTATAATGCATTAAAGCTTAATATTTTCCCAGAACTTATTATTAGGATTTTCTTATTAATACCATTTCTTAATAGTTGTCTTTAATATTTATTATAAGATTTCTCTTATAATTTTCTCACGAATTTCCTTACTAAATTTATAGTTTTCTTTTCATTAATTTGACTAATCTTATTATTTATTTTTTTTCTAAAAATTCTTGTACTGCATGATCATGCACCATGTAGCTACATAGTCATGTCATTCTTAATTTTTGTAACCATATGGAAATGACACATGCTCACGATTGTGACTCAACACCTTAAGATCGTGTCCCTAGTAAGACAACACCATCACTACTTTATCTTGCATCATAACATGCATGATCATGATGTTGCAGAATATGATCACACAATTGTGCATTTCTCAAATGCATGTTCATGCGTCGTGCCACTCTTCACTAAAATCACAATCAAATGCATTCAATAGCATCAATTCATCAACATATTTCAGTTATACATCATATCTTCATCAATTAACTATGGATTTCCTTATCGTTCTTATTAGAACTCTCAACTATTCAAAACAAAGCACATGAACATTTTAAACATGTTTTTAATTAATCACATCATTACAAATCTTTAACTTCTCATCAAATCAAACTAATATCACTACAAATGTGTACTTGAAAGCAATACTCCCCAAACAAATATAAATAAACATGTTGAGCATGTATTTAACCTAGATCTATGTGGTTTAGTTCAATCACTTCATGTATTTCATTACATAATTCATTAATAACAGTAATTCATATTCGATATTCAGCAAACATATTCAAATCATGCTCAAGCATCATTTACTCATGAGTCATAGATATTACATACTCAAATCATAGAGAAAAAAAGGTAAGAAACAATTACCTCAAGCTTACAGATAGAATTTCTCTCTCTCTAGGTAAATCTCTCTCCATAAATTATATCGTAACTTGCCTCTACTCTCTCTCTTTCTCTCTCTCTACTCTTTGTGGAAGCTCTTTGGAACACTTAAACAAATTCAAATGAAATTTATTTGCAATTTGAATTGAATAATGCTTTATATAGCGTGACAAAACACGCTCACACGATCATGTATCCTTAGAACATACAATTGTGCAGGATGAAAATTTTAATTTTTTTTCTTTTTTATGCTATACACGTGGTAGCCTGTAGAGCTAACATGTGTCCGATTCAAATAAAGCTCCGAAATAACCATTTTACCCTTGAACTTACTTAACTCAATTTCTAACCAGAAAATCCCACTTTTCTCACTATTTCTAACCTAAAATGACCATTCAAACCTTAAGTTGTTACAAAAAGCAAATTTGATCATCAATAAAGAAATCTCCAATGAATTGCTAAACATTAATGATTAAGAAACCTATAGTTGAGCTCTCAATCCTAGTGTCTTAGATCCTGAATTAATCATTTACAGTTTTTTTTTTGGGTAAGTAAGTATACTTATAAACACCAAACACAAAGGGCAAGCCCTAACAACCTAAGCGCGGTGCAAGAGAACGGCCGCAAAACAAGGAACAACTACAAGAACCCCTACTCTCTTGAGAGCCTACCTAGGCAAAACAAAGAGAGGGCTCAAGAGGGCCAAAACCAAACACAAAGAGAGCACCTACACCAAACCTTTATACAATCCAAAAAACAGTCACAAAAACCAAGAAACTACAACCTAAAACCTATGTAACCAATATGTACATCGAAGTTGTACAAATAGCAAGGAACATAAAATCTTCTCATGCGAAGTAACAAAGGAGCCTAAAGGAGGAAAGAGCTCCATCCACCATGCTTGAGCCGAGAGTAGAATTAATCATTTACAGTTGTTGATCCAAAGGCCCATATAAGACAATATACCACTATTATGAATACCATTGAGCTTTTCAAGACCCAAGTTTTTTTTTTTTGGTAAGTTTTCAAGACCCAAGTTATAGACTTTTTTTCTTTATCATTGGAGGGATGGCTAGAACATGGTATTATAACCTTAATAAAGTTGAGAAGGTTGACTGGTTTGAGATTGCTAAGGAGTTTCTACAGTACTGTTACTATAATACTACTCTTAATGTGACTATATGATCTAGAGACTACAAAACAAAAAAACAATGAGTCATATGTTGAGTTCTTGATAAGGTAAAGGAGTAAGGCTGCCAAAATGACCAATCGCACAATAGAAAAAAAAAAAAAAGTAAAGATAGTAATGAAGAGTCTTCTACTTGCATATTATGGAAATATCTACTTCTTTCCTATAATGACCTTTAAGCAGTTGTATGATGTTGAAGACCAAGTTTAAGATTTCTTGGCTATTCAAAAAGGCCATAATTTAAAAAAAAAAAATGACTTTAATAAAAGAAACAGTGCCCAAGAAAGCTTTGGGATAAAGAAGACAATAGATGTTAACTCTATCACTGAACATAGATTTTCCAACTTTGATATGCCTCTATCTAGGCTCTTTGATAGATTACCCAACAAAGAGCTAATAAATCCATTAGCATTAAAGCCATAACCAAACCCTATGCTAGAGTACTTCAACACATCTCTTTACTAATAGTTTCACCAATGTCAACCCCATGACATTGACCATTACCTTTGATTGAAATATGAGGTCCAAAACCTCATAAATTCTAGTAAAATAAGTGATCTTGAGAAGTGCCCTAGTGTAAGGCATAATCCTATCTAAAGCATGAGATTCCAACTCTACCCAGGCTATATATGATAGGACTGAGGGATATCAAAAGACAAAACAAAGTTATACATATATGGTTAGTTTAGATAAAGAGGAACTAATAGATGTATAGAGCAACAAAGATAAGAAAGAGGTCTCTCATGTTACTAGAAGTGACCTGACAAAGAAAAAGAGCTAGAAAATGAGATGGAGAGAAAAAGAAAGACTATGATAAAACCTGATGAGGATGGGCTTATAAAATAATTAAAGAGAACATAAATGAATGTTATTGGAAACACCTTTTAGTAATAAAGTTGGCCTTAGAACCCATGATTGTGTCCACTTCTCTAACTCCTAAAGAATTAGTAGGTATGGTGACATTTGAGAAGGAAAGGACTATAAGCTTTCTAGATGAGGAATTACCAATTTGAGGGTAAGAATCATTTTAAGACCCTTTATATTCAAGCTATTGTAGAGGATTACAAATGCCCTTCTATGATGGTAGATGGTGGATTTGCCATCAATTTATATCCTTTAAAGTCCTATACAAACTAAAGAAAATTGTGATAGATTTACAACTACCCAGAATCACGATAAAGACCTATGATTCTTGTAAGAAAGAGGTGGTAGGTATCTTCACTGCCACAATAATTATAGGCCCAATGTCTTTGAGGTAGAATTCATGATGATAACATTCCCTCTTCATTCTTACTATTGTTAGAGAGAAGTTGGTTCTATCCATTAAAGGAAGTCCCATCTACCCTTTATCAAGTTTCCATATGAGAATGGGGTGGTAACTGCTAATGTCAATAATGATACTGAGGTGGTAATCATGTAGAGTGAGTCACTTATATTGGGAAGATTCCAAGTGTCCAAGAACATGTTTGAAGAAATCAATCTCGCGATGGTCAATTGATGAAGAAACAACAATATCTGTTTAGCATAGGACTACAAGCTACAAAAGAATCATAAGAGATTGTGATACACTAAGAAAGAAGATGTCAAGGGAAATAAAAAGAACAAAAAGGGAATCTATGAACTATTTTTTTATAGGTAGAGTCAAAGCATCAAAGGAAGCTACCACTAAGATGTCATTGAATGCCATTGATTTCTTTGTGAAGGAAGATAACTATGTGTTAAGATAAAAAATATACTCGTGAAGAAGAAATGAAAACTAATCACCCTAACCAAGTGGAGCTTTTAACCCACTAACAAAATGGGTTTCCTAACACCCAGAGATGTTAAAGAGGTATTGTAAAAACCCTATTTTGACCTAACAAATTTTCTCCTTGGGGAGACTATTCTGTATGGCTCAATTTTGACCCTTTTTTATGATTGTGTTGATGTTATCATCGCTAAATGATTGTGTTGTGAACCTATTTGCTGTTATGCTTAAATATGTTTAGGATCCTTGGGGTCGTCTCAAAGTATGAGAGTCCTTAACTAACCACTCAAGCCATGAATTGTGTTTAGAAGGTTATTTTGCTCATAAGTTGGTGGATATTAACCTAGTAAACGTGGATGAAATATTCATTCATCCGATGATCTCTTTGGTAAGGTTGACAAATTAGTCCAAATCATGTACATTTATGGGTTGATTTGTCTAAGTGTCAAATCAAGAGTGTTTATGCATCTTGGATCTATATATATATACACATGAAGGTATGTATGTATGTATGTATGTATGTATGTATATGTATGTTCTTCCTGCATGTTTGTGAAATTGCACACATGGAACCTTATGTAGTTTATACATAATTTTCATGTGTACATTTATATATAAATTTGTAATGCTTGTTATCGTTTGTGAGTCAAGTATTATGTGTGAATGTAAAGATATGTATATTTATCACTATTATAACGACATCTAAATGTTGGTAACTTGATGAAAATGAATATATATGCATTTACAATTTTCTATATTAATTTGATTTAAGCGATAGGCAGATGGATGGGGATGTGTGTGTGGATTTTCATCTCATGAATGTTTGCACACTATATAAAGGTTGGCCACGTGTTGATCATGTAATGGATTTTAGGTAGATAAACCCTCATTTGGCCATCCATGAATCCATCTTAATCTACTTGTGTAACCCCGTGCACATATCATCATCAATTGCATGGAAGATTACATATGTAGATGCATTTCAATCATGTGAGGGGACGTGACAATCATTTTTTAGACGCATTTACATAATATGCACTGACAGGTGCATTCAGCCCATTAGGATAATGTAATACTACTATACAATTTTTTTTTCTTTTTTTATATAATAGCATCACATTATTTACTCAATCATAACATATACATATACAGAAAATTGAAATCAAAATTTCACTCATTTATGAAATACCTCTTTAATTAAACTTTTATTAAATTGTACATAGTGCTTAACATATTGAATATACTTTTTTTACTAACATAATATGGAACTTGAATATATTTACGAATGTAAACATATAATTGTCTTAAAACCATTAACTAAACTAAACATCGAACTCGTACATATTAGTAACATGAACTAAACATAAATTGAAACATAATAGAAATATGAACTAAACATAAACAAAAACATAGTCCTGGTAATTACAGCCTACTGAAAACAACTCCTTATAAAGCTAAGAATTAAAATATATAAGGAAGGGAACTGGAATGAGTGATAAGTCATTCAATAAGCATTTTTTTAAACTTACAAACATAGCTCATAACCTTGACCTCCAAAGTGGTGCATTTCAAGGCTGAAACGAATGATTTTGGTGGCTGTTTTATTGGTTGGAAATCAGACCTGGAGCATTATCTTTATCTTACCCGGTAGGTTGAATTAGGCAATTGTCCCTCCAATTTGCAAGCGGCCCAGATTCTCAAGTAGGGCCACATCTGGGACACCTCAAACATGGATTTCTAGCCATTCACAAGGGGCGTTGGACTATGTCTTTAGGTGAGTTTGAAGCAAGTCATGCTTATCCTTATGGGAATGATGTGTACAAGGGCTGGTGGTTTGCTCTCGGCTCAAGCATGGTGGATGGAGCTCTTTCCTCCTTTAGGCTCCTTATGTTACTTCGCATGACAAGATTTTATGATCCTTGCTGTTTGTACAACTTTGATGTACATATTGGTTACATTGGCTTTAGGTTGTATTTTCTTGGTTTTTATGACTGTTTTCTGGATTGTATAAATGTTTGGTTTTGGTGCTTTCTTTGTGGTTGGTTTTGCCCCTCTTGAGCCCTCTCTTTGTTTTGCCTAGATAGGCTCTCAAGAGGGTAGGGGTTTTTGTAGTTGTTCATTGTTTTGCGGGCGTTCTCTTGCGCCGCGCTTAGGTTGTTAGGGCTTGTCCTTTGTGTTTGGTGTTTATAAATATACTTACTTACCAAAAAAAAAAAAAAAAAACCTCATAACCTTGACTACATGTATGTCATGCTAAAACCATGCTGAAAATCATGACTTAGCCTAAAGGCTTTTTCTTTTTTTAAAAGCTTGCATTAAATTATAGTTCTTGCAAAAAAAGGTCATAATTGACCTAAAGATCTCATCATAAAATTTTAACATATTTAAAAATTTTAACATAAATCATAAGTTGTCATAAAACATCATAAAAACTCGTATGTTGATCAGACTAATAAAACACAAGAATTTGGCACCCCGACCATGCGAGTTTTATCTAATGCATGACTAGCATTTAATTTCTAATAAACTTTGCCAATGGTAATGTTCAATTTTTAACAAAAGTGCAAACTCACAAGTGACCTCTTGAATCCATCCTAAAAGATGTTTGAAATATCAATTTTCTACTTTTTTTTCTCAAAAGTATACATATTTGATCCGAAGGTCTAAAACATGTAAAACATTTTTTTTTGGTAAATGATATTTATAAAACACAAAAATACAAACTACAACTTAAGCTTTATGGGTCAAGCCTGCAAAAATCAAGCAAAGCCAACACAAGGAGAAGGTAAGCCACCTTTTGAAATCCTATCTAGGTTTCTACCTAAATAGAGTTCAAGAAGGGGAAAAGCTAACCAAAACATAAACTCTGACTAAGCCTATTAACAATGACATATATGTACATCTAAAAATAGGCAACCACAAATAAAACCTATACTAGTTATACAATTTACAATTGGAAACATGGAAGATTGTAAGAAGTTTCCCAAACTAAAGATTTTAATGACCAAAGTGTAATCCAAGAAAATTAATAGTACACATTGAGCTAAGTAGCAAACCACTGATTTTGAAGCCCATTTTCTTACCACATACCTCTTAGTTCAGTAACCAACCACCAAGGCAAGAACCATCTAGTTAAAGCTTACATGCATAGGAGTAAGTTGATCTTGATTTCTGACTAAAGAGCCCCAAGGCTTGATGTTGAAATTGCATCTCCAAGTTGCCAAAAATCACCTGTTCTAGATTTAATACTGTGAATTCAACAAATTACTGATCTTGAAGCTTAGTTTCCTTCTTCATACTATCCAACTTGACTACCAGCCACCAAAGTAGGAGCTCTCTAATAAGAGCTTACATGCATAAGAGTAAAATGATCTTGCTTCCTAACCAAATGGCTTAAGGTTTGATGTTGAAATTACATCCCAAAGTTGCCAAAAGATTAGCCTATTTTGGATTTAATTGTAATAGCCCGAGGTTAGAATGGTCATTTTAGGCCTTGAATCGAGGTTAGAAGAGAGATTTCTCAGTTAGAAATCTGTTTCAGTGAGATAGAAGGGTAGAGTGGTCTTTTGTTGGCTTTATATGCAGCTTGTGGAAGGAGCACGACCGTGCGTTCTTGTGTGCATGCCCGTGCGTCCTTTTCTCGCCATGCACACCCGTGCATGCCTGCTGGTATATAAACCAATGTTTTTCCTCCGCCCATTTCAGTCAGCTTTTCCCTTTTCTTTTCTCTCTAGGAAACCCTAGCCTTTTGAGGGAGAGATTAGTCAGCTTTAGCAGCTAAAATTCAACCGAGGATAAAGAGATAGAAGTTCTTAGCAGCTTCAGGTAAGTATTCCCTTACCTTTTTCCCATTTTCCTTGGGTTTATGTTTCCTTCGTTGGGTGTTTTTAGTGATTGATGTATGTTTGTAGCTTATTAGCAGTGTATGTTGCATGCTAGTATGTTTGATTAGAAATGTGATGAGTTTTGGGTTGAGATTTGGTGTGATCTAGCAGATTTCGACCGTGGGTGTTGAAATAGGGTTGGATGCACGCCTGTGCGTTCATACGCGCGCGCCTGTGCATATTGGTTTTGAGCAAGGTCACGGTCGTGTATGTGAGGCATGCGCGACTAGCTTTTGAGAGAGGGTCATACCCGTGCACCTAAGGGTCACGACCGTGTGTGACCCAAGTATGAGATTTTAGCCAAATTTTCCAGAGCTTTGCACGGTTGGGTTGCACAACCGACACACGGCCCGTGCACTCGCATGCACACCCGTGTGTTTGATCCTGCACGCCCGTGCGCCTTAGTAAAATGAGAAATAAGAAAAGAAATAAGTAGAATTTCAATAACAAGAAAAGAAAAGAAAGAAAAGAGAAGAAAAGAAGAAAAAGAATAAGATATTTTCCAGAATCACGCTTTAACCTCACAGTAGAACAAGAAACTCATCATTAGACTAAAGTAGCGTAATCTAGTGATAGGTTACGATTAGAAAACAGAAATAAGGATAAAATCAGAAACAAAATCAGAAAACAGAATTAGAACAGAAACAGGAAAACAGTAACAAATATAGAACAGAAACAGTACAACAGTAAGATAAACTATAATCAGAAAGAAAAGAGAATTGAAAAGATAACATACATAAATAGTATCATTCAGCATAGCATGTTAAACAGTATTTTCAGAAAAACGGATCAAGTGATCCACTTGCATCAGTTTTTCAGCATTCGGGGCTCGATATCCGGGTTAATTAGTAAGGGTGAATTCGAGGGGGCATCTGTGGGTTTTCAGCTTTCTGACTTCGTTCAGATTGGTTAGATTTCAACTTATTGGTCCGAAGACTGGTATGGTAGGATATTTCAACTTATTGGCACTTCGCTGGTATGGTTTAGCTCACTTGGCCAGGATGCTGAATCCCTGTTTTCATCAATCTGATCAGCATAGCAGGTATCTTCAGATACAGAGATTTCAGAAACAGTTTTATTCAGTTTTTCAATGTTTTGGATCTTTAGATCCTAACAACAGTTTTCAGAAACATGTTTTCAGTAAACAGGCCCAAGGGCAAATAGCATGATTTCAGCATACCATGATACATAGTACATGGCATGGCAGAACATACAAACAATAAGACCAGAATCATGTAAGATAAGAAATAAAAAGAAAGCTTAAGCTGCACGGTATATGTCAGAAATAAAGAAATAAAAGAATTCAGCTAATCTTATCAGAACGTAAGAATTAATAAGAAAAACAGAGGATTAGAAGAAGCTATTAGCCTATCGGGAACTTAGTTAAGTTCGCCTAGATAACAGTTAGTCAGCAGCGGCAGCTTAGTCTAGAGCCTACCCGAGGGTAGAGGTAGAAGATGCTTACTGAGTGACTTGTCACTCATTCCCCTTAGTTTTCTATTTTACAGATTGGTGTTTTGGGGAGCTAAGCTTGGAGCACGAGATGGCTGGTGTGTGGGATATGGCTTGAGCGGGCTTTCACCTGAGTTTTCAGTTATTTATGTATGTATGTATGTTCAGTTTCATCAGATAGCATGTTTGTGGCTCGTATGCTTTGGATTGCTCATGCATTCGGATTGTACAGTATCTTTATGTTTTCAGATATTATTATTATTATATAATAAACATGAGTTTTATTTCAGGATACTGTACAGTGGGTTTTAGTTCCCCATCACAGATTTATAAACCAGCTTTCGCATTATTTTCAGTAAGCAGTCAGAGTAGTACCTACTGCTATATATTAGAGATATATATTTATAAAAAAAAAAAAAGTCTACAGTAATATATATCTGGCGGGTATTAAAGTTAATAGTATCAGAGCATGTTTTGAGCCATCAGGGCTAATTCTGAGCCAATGTTTTCAGAAAATTTTTTTCAGCATGTATTGTTTTCTAAAGTGCATGAGCATAGACCAGCATATCCCAACAGCTATAACTCATGTCTCGCTCAGTGTAAGTATCTCAGTAGTAGATTCAGTAAAGATAATAGATCTTAACCCTCTTCTTGTGTGATTTTAGATATGAGGCCCCGTTTTCCTAGATTTTGAGCAGATAAAGGTAGTAGTTCCGAAAGGTCTAGAAGAGGTTCCCAGGGCTCTCGAAGATCTGTCAGCATTGAAGATGTTAGAGAGATGATCAGAGGTATGATGAGAGAAGAATTTCAGCAGCCTGAGAGAAGAGATCATTAGGAACCTGTTCGTGGTGGTTACCCAGAGCCAGCCAGACATAGCTTTCAAATGCCAAGGCAGAGACACAGTATAGAGACAGAATCAGTGGGTATCAAAGATACAGAGAGATTGCATCCCATTTTCAGTTTGCCAGGAGCTCATCAGCCTCCTAAGATCAGTGGTTTTAGAGATCCAACCACTGTAGAGGATTGGATAGAGGCGATAGAAAGTACCATGGGTTTATTCAGCATGTCAGACAGAGAGAAAGTCAGATATGCAATGTTTATGCTCAGAGGAGAAGCACAAATTTGGTGGAATCTCGTGAAGACAGCAATCAATAAAGACAGTTTGACTTGGGCAGAGTTCAGACAGATGTTTGATGAAGAGTTCAGGAGCGCATACATGGTTCATGCCAAAGCTTAGGAATTCATTGAGTTGACTCAGGGGTCAAGTACAGTAAAAGAGTACACCACCCGATTTAATGTTTTGGCTAGATTTGTTCCTAGTTTTGCAGGATCAGAGTTAGGCAGAGTGCAAAAATTTGTTCATGGTCTACACCCTACCATAGCAAGAAATGTGATGACAAGATCTTCTCCTCCTCAGAAATTTAGTGATGCTTTGGGCAGAGCCTTACGATCAGAGTTGTACCTCCAAATGATGGAAAGATGTGAGAAATTGTCAGAGAAAGATAGGGCTGAAGACCAAGGAAAAGAGTCAGCTCATGAAAGGAGAGACAAGAAGAAGAAACAGCTAGTCAGAGAAGAGGAGAGACAAAGAGATCAGCCCCAGTTCCAACTGCCATAGTGTACCAGGTGTAAGAGGAGACATCTAGGTGAATGTTTAGCTGGTCGTGACCTGTGTTTCAGATGTCATCAGCTAGGACATAGGAGTTTAGAGTGTCCAGCTAGAGGAGATGCAGGTCCACCCAGAGATAGATTCAGGCTCAGGAGAGGCAGAGCAAACTTAGTCAGAGGTGGTGCAGAGGCAGTAGAGAGAGGAGAGACCACCAAGCTCAGTGAATTGGGTCAGTATTTCTTTTCAGATGCTCTATTTTAGCTAAATATCAGTTCAGCTTGGTCAGAGGATCAGGATAGTGTTCAAAGTAAGTGGATCAAAGTGCGCAGCGGAAGCAAAGGAAGAAGTTCAGTACTAGAGATGTCCAAGGATGTCAGCTTGCTTCCAGAGAGTAAAAAGAGTTAAGAGTAGACTAGCCCAAGTTTGCTTTCTGTAGAGTTGAGCTAGAGAGAGAGTTTCCCTTTAGAGCAGTTTAGAAGAGAAATTTCGGGGTCAGAATTTTTATTAGAGGGGGAGATTGTAACAGCCTGAGGTTAAAATGGTCCTTTTAGGCCTTAAATCGGGGTTAGAAGAGAGATTTCTCAGTTAGAAATCTGTTTCAGTGAGATAGGAGGGTAGAATGGTCTTTTGTTGGCTTTATATGCAGCTTGTGGAAGGAGCACGACCATGCGTTCTTGTGTGCACATCCGTGTGTCCTTTTCTGGCCATGCACGCTCGTGCATGTTTGCCGCATGCCCGTTCATGCCTGTTGGTATATAAACCAATGTTTTTCCTCTGCCCATTTCAGTCAGCTTTTCCCTTATCTTTTCTCTCTAGGAAACCCTAGACTTTTGAGGGACAGATTAGTCAGCTCTAGTAGCCAAGATTCAGCTGAGGTTAGAGAGATAGAAGATCTTAGCAGCTTCAGGTAAGTATTCCCTTACCTTTTTCCCATTTTCCTTGGGTTTGTGTTTCCTCGGTTGGGTGTTTTCAGTGATTGATGCATGTTTTTAGCTTATTAGCAGTGTATGCTGCATGCTAGTATGTTTAATTAGAAATGTGATGAGTTTTGGGTTGAGATTTGGTATGATCTTGCGGATTTCGACCGTGCGTGTCGAAATAGGGCTGGATGCACGCCCGTGCATTCTGGTTTTGAGCAAGGACACGGTCGTGTATGTGAGGCATGCATGACCAGCTTTTGAGAGAGGGTGATGTGAATTGGAGCCCTTAATCTCTCTTCAATGGTGAACAAATAACATTCAAATGATGGTCCAAAAATCCAGCAATAAACAAGCTCCTGAACCATGCAATAACAA
Source organism: Anacardium occidentale (assembly GCA_026122585.1). Taxonomy (NCBI): domain Eukaryota; kingdom Viridiplantae; phylum Streptophyta; class Magnoliopsida; order Sapindales; family Anacardiaceae; genus Anacardium; species Anacardium occidentale. The sequence continues at coordinate 66,421 of JAJEJH010000608.1, forward strand.
GCAAATTTCCCACCTAAAACTAACATTCATGCAACTCCAATCTATCATCACTTCAAGCAATCTTCAAGACCATCAAACATGAACTAAAATTAGCAAGAAAACAAACCTCAAGCATAAAGGAAATTCTCCACCAACTTGAGGGTGAACCAAGCATAAAGATTTCTTGCACACAAGCTTAAAGGAAGGCTCCACCCACTTGATACAAGAATCACCAACTTGAATCTCCACCACCAACTTCCTTCTTGCAATGGAAATTGGATAAAGGATTGATACTTGGTTCCCAAGAACACCAAGTTCTAAGAACACATGGAAGGAAAGCTAAAGCTCTCAAATTTTCATTAATTCATCAAAAGTCCCTTTACAATAAGTTTGGATTGCCTTTTTATAGGCATGATACAAACCATGGTTAAAGTCTAACTAACCCTAATTAACTTAAACACCACTTAAATTAAATAAAGAAAACACAAAAGAGACAAATTACATAAGTTCCCTAAATCTAATTACATTTAAAACTAAAGAAAGAAATACATGTTTGATCATAAGCCCTTGGTTGGCTTGGCTTGACTTCTCCTTTTGTCTTTGAACTTGTTGTGTAGCCACTTTATGATTTTGGACTCCTTGGAGGGCCATGAATGAATGTTAGAATGCATGAGCTTCATAAAATTACATTGCTTGAATTTGATCTCATTCATCTTGCCTTTATAATATGTGTGGAAATTACTCTTAGTGGGCTTACATGTGTGGTTGTTTTGGATCATGGAATTCTTTCTCTGAATTTCCTCTGATATAAATTTCACTCCACCAACACTTCTTCATGATCATGGGAAACATCCAATAGTAGAGGAAATTCAGAGAAAGAATTCCATGATCCAAAACAACCACACATGTAAGCCCACTAAGAGTAATTTCCACACATATTATAAAGGCAAGATGAATGAGATCAAATTCAAGCAATGTAACTTTATGAAGCTCATGCATTCTAACATTCATTCATGGCCCTCCAAGGAGTCCAAAATCATAAAGTGACTACACAACAAGTTCAAAGACAAAAGGAGAAGTCAAGCCAAGCCAACCAAGGGCTTATGATCAAACATGTATTTCTTTCTTTAGTTTTAAATGTAATTAGATTTAGGGAACTTATGTAATTTGTCTCTTTTGTGTTTTCTTTATTTAATTTAAGTGGTGTTTAAGTTAATTAGGGTTAGTTAGACTTTAACCATGGTTTGTATCATGCCTATAAAAAGGCAATCCAAACTTATTGTAAAGGGACTTTTTTGATGAATTAATGAAAATTTGAGAGCTTTAGCTTTCCTTCCTTGTGTTCTTGGGAACCAAGTATCAATCCTTTATCCAATTTCCATTGCAAGAAGGAAGTTGGTGGTGGAGATTCAAGTTGGTGATTCTTGTATCAAGTGGGTGGAGCCTTCCTTTAAGATTGTGTGCAAGAAATCTTTATGCTTGGATCACCCTCAAGTTGGTAGAGAATTTCCTTTATGCTTGAGGTTTGTTTTCTTGCTAATTTTAGTTCATGTTTGATGGTCTTAAAGATTGCTTGAAGTGATGACAGATTGGAGTTGCATGAATGTTAGTTTTGGGTGGGAAATTTGCTTGTTATTGCATGGTTCAGGAGCTTGTTTATTGCTGGATTTTTGGACCATCATTTGAATGCTATTTGTTCACCATTGAAGAGGATTTAAGGGCTCCCATTTCACATCATCCTCTACTATTGGATGTTTCCCATGATCATGAAGAAGTGTTGGTGGAGTGAAATTCATATCAAAATCTTGGCTTTGGGTCATATCACATTAAATTCCTACATGACATACCTTTGCATGTTCACTGGTACCCACTTGCCTCCACTTGCATTCCTCATTTACCAAATTGTTCCTTGTCGAAATTCCAATATTACCTTTACTAAAACTATGCCACGCCCAACACTTATCCAAGCCTACATAAACTTAAAAGTCCAAGTCTAATTCCATCTTTTAGGCCCAAACACTTACCTCACCATTCTTAACCACCAAAAACACTATTCATTTACCCGAATTTACTGTTCATAGCATGAAGACACTATTCACAGAACCAAAACATCCATTTCCCCTTTACATAAACACTTCCCAATTCATCCCACATGAACCAATGGCAAGTGTAAACCCCTTCCACACTAGGTGCACAATCCAAGGAAAAGTATGTAAGGTTATCATTGATAAAGGGATTCATACTAATGTGGCTTCTACGACCCTTGTGGAAAAATTAAACATCCCAATATATGATCTTGCAAGTCCTTATGAGATACGATGGGGAAATAATGGGAACCTAATTCAAGTGAACAAACATGCTATCCTAACTTTTTCCATTGGCAAAAATTATGAGGATGTAGTGATTTGTGATGTAATTTCTATTGATGAATGTCATTTGTTACTTGAGAGGCCATGGCAATCTCAAATAGAAGTTACACACAATGAAAAGTTGAACACCTATTCCTTCAAGTTCCTCAAAAAAAAGATTACCCTCATAATTTTATCACTTGAGGAAGTATCATCTCCATCATCATCACCCTAAACAACTTTTCTTAGAGCAAACAAACTTGAGGAGTCCATGGAAGAACATCAAGCCAAGGATACATTAGTGGTGATTGAAAAGAAAGGTGAAATTAAGGAAGCTATCTTACATGAGTGTGATGAAGTGGCCAATGAGGAAAATACTTCCAAGTTCAATCATGCAAATGACCATGAAAGTGAATCAATAGAAGAAAGTAATAGAAGCTTGGTTGGTGAACTGATTGAACGGGATTTAAGGGTAAATCCTCATCAATGCGAGGAGATTGATATGAATTTCACTCCATCAACACTTCTTCATGATCATAGGAGACATCCAAGAGTAGAGGAAATTCAAAGAAAGAATTTCATAGCCCAAAACAACCACACACGTAAGCCTACTAAGAGTAATTTCAACACACATTACAAAAGCAAGATGAATGAGATCAAATTCAAGCAATACAACGTTATGAAGCTTATTCATTCTAACCTTCATTCATGGCCCTCCAAGGAGTCCAAAATCATAAAATGGCTACACAACAAGTTCAAAGACAAAAGGAGAAGTCAAGCCAAGCCAAGCCAAGCCAACCAAGGGTTTATGCTTAAACATGTATTTCTTTCTTTAGATTTAGGGAACTTATGTAATTTGTCTCTTTTGTGTTTTCTTTTATTTAATTTAAGTTGTATTTAAGTTAACTAAGGTTAGCTAGTTTTAACCATGGTTTGTATCATGTCTATAAAAGGCAATCCAAACTTATTGTAAAGGGACTTTTGATGAAATTATAAAATTTGAAGCTTTGGCTTTTCTCTCTTGTGTTCTTGGAACCTTATGTTCTTGTGAACCAAGTTGTATTCTTTATCCAATTTTCATTGCAAGAAGGAAGTTGGTAGTAGAGATTCAAGTTGGTGATTCTTGTATAAAGTGGGTGGAGCCTTCCTTTAAGCTTGTGTGTAACAAATCTTTATGCTTGGATCACCCTCAAGTTGGTAGAAGATTTCCTTTATGCTTGAGGTTTGTTTTCTTGCAATTATTCTTAGTTCATGTTGTTAGTGTTGAATGGCTCTTTATTTCCCTACATTTTTTGGTGGTGACTGTGTGAATTTTTTATGGTAAAAATTGAGGAATTGAAGCTTGCTTGAAAGGGTGATTATTTGGAGCTGAATTTATGCATGAAATTGCATGAATTTGGATGTTTTTAGTGTTTGAGCAGTGCTGGATTTTTAGGGTGGAGTCGTGAGCCTTTAGAATCTGATTTGGGAGTATTAGAATCCCTCTCAATTCGGATCACAAAGTCAATAATGGAGCACTAGTCAATCTCCTCTTTAACTTTTGAAATCTCTCCTCACACTCATCAAACCATATAAAAAGAACTTCTCTCTTAGTCAAAGTAGTCAATGGTCTAGTCAACTTGGAAAAACCCCCAATAAACTACCTATGATAACTAGTCAAACTAAGGAAACTCTTTACCTCCTTAGTTGTTATTAGTCTCTACCAATCTAAGCAACCTCCACGTTATTTAGGTTTACAAAATATCCTCAACTACGATCACATGCTACTTAACCAAAACTCATGCCTAGAGAACATGACAAATAATTGTCTCTCCTTTAAGCCCTGTAACACGATTCTCATATACTCCTTATGCTCCTCTTTACTCCTCAAATACACTAAAATATCATCAATAAACGCTATCGCAAATCTATCAAGACAATCTTAGAACACTTTATACATTAGATCCATAAACACTACTAAAGCATTAGTCAACTTATATGACATCACAACAAACTTATAATGACCATACCTAAAAACAGTCTTTTTATCCACAACCCTAGCTTGATGATACCTAGACCTCAATCAGTATTAAAAAACACCATTAAAGCTTTTAATTGATCAGACAGATCATTAATCATAGGTAACAAGTATTTGGTCTTGATAGTCACATTATTTAACTCCCAATAATCAATACATATCCTTATTGATCCATGTTTCTTTTCATAAGTAAAATAGAAACTCCCCATAGGGTTGATAAATTTTTTATTTAACAATTTCTGCAAATGCTTTTTTAACTCTTACAACTCAGTTGGAGCTATCTAATATGAAGTCTCAAAAATAAAAATTGTAGCAGAAACCAACTCAATACTAAAATCAATCTCCCTCTCTAGAGCCAATTTGGAAAGATCATTTAGAAATGCATCCACAAACTCTCTAACTATAGCGATATCCTCAACCTTAAGCTATAGTTATCCTTACACATAATATTGGCAAAAAACTTGATACAACCTTTACTTGAACATTTTTCTCACCTTAACATAAGAAATTATCAAATTGTAAATTCTACCCTCACCAAACATAAACTCATCTCCATCACTCAATTGGAATCAAATCTTTCTTTTTTTACAATCAATCTCTATATCATACTTACCTACAAAATCTATACTTAGAACTATATCCAAATCAAACACCTCATTCACAATCAAATCCACTAATAATGATCTGTTTAGAATTACCATTATCTTCCTTGCAAGTATCTAATCACCCATAATTTAATTACCATTTGGCAACTCAATGTAGATATCATGATCAACCATAATAAGATTCAAACATAATCTATCTATAAGGTTTTTAGCAACAAAACAATAGGTAGCACCATAATTAATTAAAACAAACAAAGAAATACCATGGAAAGTAACTAACTAATCACTTCCATTAGATTAGCCTCAACTTGCTCTCACACCAAAAAAAAATACTCAACCTTGCCACCTTGGCCACCACCAATAGCTCATTCCTCTAGAGGAAAGACACTTAAATGCTTTATGGCCTAGTCACCTACATTTGAAACACATATTTTGCCCTATCAAACACTCTTTAAAATGTTTCTTATTACACTTCCCACAAACTAACAATTCTATTTAGGCTTTTTATGACCCTTAAATTCTTTCTTACCCTTTATCTCCCTCTTACCCTTATCTTTATTACTATTTTAGTGAACCTCAGAGTACATCCTTATTTTCTTAAGACAAACCTTGAATCTGAATGTTCTACTCAATGTCTTACTATAGAGGATAGACTTTTCTCATAATATCTCTAATTATAACTAGATGCAAATCAAGCATAAATTTTTAAAAACATCCCTTCTTAGATCTTATTAAACTTAGAGCATATCTAACTGAAGAATTAAACCACGTAGCATATTCCTTAATAGAATTACCTCTTTGAGATAGTTTAATGTACTTTTAAGCGTTCACATAAGTAAGATCTACACTTTTTAACTCCTCAACAAATAGCCTTTGAAAATCTTTCCAACTCAATCAGAACTTATCAACTAATACATTAGCCAATTACCACCACACCTTAACATCTTCTTTAACTTTTTTTTATCACTCATCCTAAATAATCATATAACACTCTTCATAGACTCCGTTCATTCCTTTACCACCATAAGATTTTAAGAACCACTAAATTTCTATAACTATTGAACTCCAAGCAGACTATATATAATGTGAAACCTCTCTCTACTCTAATACACCTAATCCTCCTCATAACTTGGTCTAAGCCTTATATCCATCACAAGCTCTTAATCTTTATCCCTCATAGCCTCTCTAATAATCTCTTTAACCATAAAAATACTCACACCAACTAAAGGCCCTAAAGAATCTCTCTTAATAGTAGCTCTCATTAAACCCATACTCTTAACAACCTCTTCTCTCACACCCGGTGCACTCAAACAAAAATACCTCCTTATTTCTAAAATTTTGTTAATAACTACTTAATTAATAGGAATTCTTATTAAAGAAATGGAATACTTGCAATGAGTAGGCACATTAGTGTTAGCTAACAAGAACTATTAGACTTATGACTATATGCAATTTCGAAAACAACCTTTCTAGTAAAACTAGTCAAAGTTTATGTTTTTAAAATAATTTCCCCCAAATTCTTACTTTGATTCCAACAATTATAATACTACTCTCTTCTCTTTGTCTTTCTCTCTATCTATATATACATACATACATATATATATTTTTTTGTATAATAGCATCACATTACTTGCTTAGTCATAACATACACATTTATGGAAAACTAAAATCACAATTATACTCATTTATAAAATTCTTCTTTAATTAAACTTTTATTAAATCGTACATAATGCGGAACATGTTGAATATATCTCTTTGATTACCACAATATAGAACTTGAAAATATTTACAAATGTGAACATATAATTATTTTGAAAACATTAACTAAATTAAACATGGAAACTCATACATAATAGTAACAAGAACTAAACATAAACTAAAACATAGTAGAAGTATGAATTGAACATAAACTGAAACATAATCTTGATAATTGTTGCCTCCTGATATAACTACCCATAAGCTATGAATGGAAGCCTACATGGAATGGAATTAGAATGAGTGACAAATCACTCAGTAAGCATGTTCTTAAACTTACATGCATGACTCTTAACCTTGACTACTTTTCTTAATGTCTTTAGTTACTTAATTCCTCTGACTTATTTACATGTCTTTAATTCGTATCTTATCTTAACTTCTTCTAAATCTTTCCTACTTTGTTTTGCTTGTTTATGAATGTTATGGCATATATGTCATGCTAAAACCATGCTGAAAATCATGACTTAGCCTAAAGGCTTTTTCTTTTCTTAAAAGCTTGCATAAAATCAAAGTTCTTGGAAAACTTGTCATAGTCGATCCAAAAATCTCATCATAAAAACTTAACATACTTGATTCAAAGATCTCAACATAAATTATAACTTGTCATAAAACATTATAAAAACTTGTATGTTGATCAAACTGATAAACATAGGGATTTGGCACCATAATCATATAAGTTGTATCTAATGCACAACCAACACTTAATTTGTAGTGAGTTTAGCTAATGGTAATGTCTAATTTCTAAGAGATACTAGTTTCCCAATTTTTAATAAGTGTATGAACTCATATGTGCCCCCTCAAGTCTACTCCTAAAAGATGTCTAGAATTTTGATTTTCTATTTTTTTCTCAAAAACATGCACATTTGACCCAAAGGTCTAAAACATGTAAAACACTTTTATCCTTATCTTAAGAAAAATTCCTTTGCAAGTCATGGCTTGAAATGCATATCATGCATTAAGTCTTATTGAATTTGCTTGATATTAAATTTCTTAATTTCCTTGCTTAATAAAATCTTATTATTTTTATTGAACTAGATGTCATGCATAGTTGTGCACCACAAAGCTACATGATTGTGACCTCCTAAATTCTAACTAATATGGAATTGATACACACACAACTATGGCTAAATATTTCATGATCATGACACCATAACAACTTCTACATCTCTTTATGACCATGCATGCTATGAATGATCATGATGTTATAAATACAAGTGCATGGTCATGTGCTCTCATACGCATGATCATGTATCATGCTTTACATCACCAGATCCTGGCTGAACAACCATCGATGTATAACATTTCCACTCCAAAACTTGTCAAACGTCAATCATTACTAGCTAAACATTACCTTCATCCATTTCAATCATAACAATAGTTTAATCAATATCATCATATATCATTTACTCATCATTTCCCTCACATTTTCATTTCATATATCATTGTCGCACACTTTACAAGATTTGAAACAATTAGTATTATAATTCATTAAACCATAGAAAATGCACACAAACGCAACCAAATGCATACTTAAGGAGTAGCTTCCAGCATAAGCAGTAATTACAACACATAAATCATAAGAAAATACCTAGATTTAACCTCTTTCATGCATATTAATCTTGATCCATGATGATTTCGTTTTAATCATCATCAAGCAACATTATTCTCATACAATTATTCTTGATTTAACATATTCAAACCATCAAACATCATATCATAGCAAGCTTATACAAAATAAGTTTAGGAATATACTTACTTTTATGCTTATGATTGATCTCTCACTTTTCTTTGAACTTTGATAATTAGCTCTAATCACCACTACTCTTACTCTTCCTTAACTCTTTATAGATTTCTCTCTAGGATGTTTGAGATTTAGAATTCAAAGAATTATAAAAAATTCAAATACTAACCTTTTTTATATAGATCATGTCAAAATCCAACATGCATGGTCATGCAAGTAAAGGCACATGCGTGAATTCAAAATTCTTATGCCTTTTTATGTTATACATGTGGTAGCCTCCTAAGTTGACATGTATATGGGCCAAAATAAAGCCAAAAGGACCCCATGACTTAATTAAACTAAATTAACCACCTAAAAAATATTAAAAATACCTTTAAAACTCACCTAAAAATCATTTCTACAAAACTGGGATATTAAAGAGAGATTGGGGCCCAGACTCTTATTTTGGCCATTTTGAACTGAAGTACTAATATTTTATTATAGGGTCTACCACCCATTATATTATTTAGTCTGAAGATGTATGAAGTTTAATTATTTAGTCTAAGATTGTATGTATATATTTGTATTATGTAGATTAAAGGTGTATGGATCTTAATTTGTTATTTAGATTAAGGGTGCATGATTTTAATTCTTGTTGTAGACTAAGGATGAATGTTTTACTATTCGTAGGCTTGTTTAGGAATTTTAAATGTAAATGTAATTTTAATTCCCTTAGATTGATGTATAGGTATTTGTGTAAAACTTAACATGTAATATTAAATTTAATTTTTCATAGGCTTATTTAAAGGTGTATATATTTATTTATTGCTTTATGGAATTTTATTGCTTTCTTGAATGTTTAATTACTCATAATGCACTTGTACGAATAAATTGGGAATCAAATCAAAATTGGCAAATATTTTTAAATGAACCATCTTAGTAGAGGCTAATCTTTAGATTAGACAGTGTAAGTGTCTAACACTATTTTTTTTTTTTTTTCAAATTTGGCATAACTTTAAGCATTTTAGAGTCAAGGTGTCAAAGAGCAGGAAAAGAGCTTGAGAGGGTTAATGATGTGAATCCATCAAATTGGCTTAAAATGCATTTAGAAAGTCAAATATGCTGATTGTCTTTAATCACTTCCAATATTCAAGTCAACACTTCTAACCATTATCAAACATCCCAAACTACTCATTTTCATTACTAAATCATTCAATAGGCCAACACAACACCAAAATTAAAAAAAAACGAAGACCAAGCACCACGAGTTTTACAAGTTCAATTAGACAATTTTTGCATGTAACACATACAATACCTACTAGGTTAATCAAATGATACTCCAAGCATAAAGGCAAAGCCACCAACTTGGAAATCCACTACCAAACCTTTGGCTAAACTTTAGATAAAGGAAAAAAAATTCAATTCAAGAGACAACTGAAGAACCAAATGAGAGAGATTTTGCATATTCATCAAAACTAGTTTTTACAATATTTTTATGCCTTTTTATATGGTCTTCTTAAAGGCATGGTCAAAGCCCTAATATTAATTATAAATACAAGAAAATGAAATTACAAAATTTCTAAGCCATTGAAATGAGAAATGAGCCCATGCTTTTATTTTTTGGTAAGTACATGAGCCCATGCTTTATTAATTACAAGCTATACCATTTTTCCTTAAATTAAGAAATCATGTCCCCTTGACTTTGCAACTTACATATCTTCCATTCTTTGAATCAAATTGAAGCCAAATTTAGGTAACTGGGCCTAATTATCCTTGATGAACATGGGTTGGACTAGGATAGCCACATGTGTTCACCACTTTGCTGTCTTGGGCCATTTGCTTACATGTTTGCTTGGCTTGGACCATAGACTTCGTATCTTAGACTCCTTTGGCTTTTGATTTCGTTCCATGAACATGAAGAAGTATGGGGTTGCTGGAATGGGTTGGGATCACATTGGTTAAGTCATGACTAGTGCTCAGAGATCCATCTAGAGAGGGAAATGTATTAGTTAACTTGCTAAGGTAAGATATTTCTAACCTAAGTAAAGCATGTCTCCTATTGTGATGAAGATTGATGATCTACTCAAATGCTTTTTGATCTATGATTAATTAACATGTTAATGGTTTAAAATTGCTGAATGATGACTATTTAATTCAAATTAACTAGGAAAGATTTAGATCAAGCATGAAATAGTGAAATTAGGTAAAATAAATGTATATATATGTTATTTTGCTTAAAAAGATGTAGAAGTAGCTTAAAGGTGTGCTTTTTAATTCAATTTTATTGATTGATAATGTTATTTGAATGATTTTATGATTTAAGCTAATATATGTACAAGTTTCTTATATGCTAGAGTTAAGGTTGACAAAATGATGAAATAATGTGAAATGTTGACGGTTTTAAGCTCGATCTATGATGTTATTGTACTATGATTCTTAAATTTACATGTAATAAGCTTGATTTGTTTATAAGTATAGTTATGATTGTGTATGGCTATAAATCGATGATTATTTGGCTTAGATCTGTTGATGTAAAGCATGATGCGTGATCGTGTCTATAATGGCACATGGTCATGCATTCGTGTCTGTAGTATCATGATCATAGTTGTTATGCATGTACCATTAAAAAGCATTAAAGCTGTCTTGTTGGTGGCATAACTATGAGATGTTGAGTCACAATCATGTACATGTGTTAGTTTGACAAGTAATCTAAAACTTAGGTAGGTCATAGTCGTGTAACCTTATGATGCACGACTGTACATGTTGCTGAAGTGAAGGCATATGTAATGGAAAGTAAAGGAAGAAAAGATTAATGAAATTATGAATATTACAATAAGATGGCAAGAAAATTAAGACCAAATTAAGGAAATAGTGAAAGATTTAAGAATAAAAGAAATTAAGAACACATGAGATATTATTAAGATTAAGACTTAATAATAAAATATGAACTAAGAATTAAGATGTAATGCATAATATGCATTTCATAGCATGACATGACAAAGAAATATTTTAAGAATCACGAAAATTTTTTACATGTTTTACAATCTTTAGATCAAAGATAAATTTTTTAAAGTAGAAAAAATGATAAGTTAGATATCTATTTAAGGGTGGAATTGGGGGAGCACTTATGAGTTCACAAGCCCATTAGGAATTAGAAACCAATATCTATTAGAAATTGGACATTAGTTTCAACCTAAGCTCATTAAAAATTGAGTGCTAATCATGCACAAGGTAGGATAAGTTTGGATTCACAAAGTCAGGGTGTCAAATCTCTATATTCCATCAGTTTGATTAACATAAGAATGTTTTATGAAGTTTCCAGAAAGAAAAGATAAGTTTTTAGCTGAGATCTTCAAATTGAACAAGAAAGATTTTAAGAAAGCAAGTTTTCAAGAATAAGAGCTTTTAAACTAAGTCATGCCTCATACCATGGTTTTAGCATGACATTCATTTTATGACATGAATATGAGATTTAAAAGACTTCTAGAAAAGAAATAAGAATATTAAGATAAGAAAAGCTAAATTTAAGAATCAAGATATTAAGATATAAAAGATCAAGATTTAGGATAAGATTCAAGGTAATGATTATGTTTGAAGGTTAAGAATATGCTTGCTAAGTGATTTGTCACTCAGTCCTAATCTTATTGCCTTGTAGGTTTCTAGTTTGTGGGTGGCATCTAGAGCCGCCGTTGTCATGGTGTAAATACCGCCGCCACAAGTCAATGTTTACTACTAAATATAATAAAAATTATAAGTATAATATACTTGCAATGGGGATCTCTACAGTAAAAGGTGCTACTAAATAAAATCTTTGTATGTGGAAGCTGTAACTTTAAAGCATTGTCATAAAAGTAGAGAAAACATTAATCATACATTGAAAATCCCAGGTTTTCTTTATTTATAAAACATATTATTTATATAGTATATATTTACAATACAATACATACACATGCATAAGTCAAACTATATAAAAGCATGAGAGCCATAAACATGCTATATGCTACCAAGTCGTATCTTTAAAATCTGATAGTTGTCTTACTCCTGCTCAGTCTTTTATAATCATTAACCTGTAAGAAGGAAACAAAAAAGGAGGGGTGAGTGATAAAATCACTCAACAAGTATTTCCAATCTCTAACACAAGCAGGTTTCAAGCTTTAGTTGATTACATGACTTGTCACGCTATTCTCTGCTTTACTATTTTCTTATTTCTTTATTTTTGGAAGTGCATCTGTTTTTTGTAGTATTCTTTGTCTTTATTTGTTCTCTTTCTTATGAATATTGTACATGATATGATATACATACTTTGATGTCATGTCAATGCTAAATAGTTATAAAACTTGTCATTGGGCATGGTTTTCTGGAAACTTTTTGTGAAGTAAAAGTTGTGATCTGAAGATCCTAAATATATATATATAGTTATGCTGAAAATTGAATCATATATACTATATCTGAAAATATTTACTATGCTGGCAAGATTTATGAGTACAGAGATTTGGCACACTGGTTGTGTGAGCTCGATCCTACTGAAATCTACTGATGCACAATCAATACTCTTTTTAACGAGCTTGGTCAATAACCTATGTCCTCTCTAGTGGACACTGATTCCCTATTTTAGAGGGTGTGTGAACTCACAGGCGCTCCCTCGTATTCACCTCTAACTGTGTCCAAAACATTATATAACTATATTTTAAAAAAATGCTATTAGATCCTTGGATCCATTTCTGAAAACTTTGATATGGCACGTTGTGCTTTATGATGCTGATCATGCATGATATGCTATTTATATCTTGCTATTTATGAGTTCTAGATAGTTAGAAATGGTATAAAGTGGCTGAAGTCTGGTTTCAAACTGTTTTTGTTTTTTTCTTAAAATGCACGAGCATGTGCTACTTGACACGCGAGTGTGTGGGAAGACACATGAGACCGTGTGTAGATATCTTTCTTTTACTCTTGATCTCTACCCATGAACCCTCTTAAATCTATTTTCTATTAGGAAATCTCACTTTTACTCTTGATCTCAAAGCCTAAAAGGACATTTCTATCTTTAGGCTATTACAACTCTCCCCCCCTAACAAAATTTTGTCCCCAGCATTTACCTAAACAACTCTGGGTATCTCTATCTCATCTCAGACTTAATCTCCCAAGTAGCCTCCTCGAGTCTTTGACTCCTCCACAAAACCTTGACTAAAGTTATCTCTCTATTTTTGAAGATCTTCACTTTACAGACTACTAGAAAACTCTCTTGAGATCTTGATACTGTCAGGATGTGCTGAGTAATTTGTACTATAAACTTCTAACAAAATATTTTGTCTCAACTTTGTATCCTCTAACACACAAATTCTATCTATAAACCCTAGATACCTATCTCTGACCTCAAAATCTGGCATTATACCATCAAAGACCCTTTGTACCATACTCTAAATCCACATATCTAATATCTGACCAGCCCTGACATCATCAAGTAGTACGGATACAATCTAAAGTCTAGAGAAACCGACTGTCACTATCTCGATATCCTCTCTGACAATCTCATGTTGCAACTCTCTCTGAACTGAAATCATGGATAAATCTACTCTTCTGCTCAAAACATTTGCTACCATATTAGCTTTACCTAGATAATAGTGAATCTCACAATCATAATCCTTTACCAACTCTAACCATCTTTGTTGTCTTATATTCAGCTCTTTTTGGGTGAAGAAGTACTTAAAACTCTGATGATTTGAATAAATGCAGTATCTGACACCATATAAGTAATGTCTCTAAATCTTCAAAACAAATACCACTACAATTAACTATAGATCATGGGTTGGATATCTCAACTCATAGTCCTTTAATTGCCTAGAAGCATAGGTAATTACCCTACCTTGTTGTATCAACACTACTCCAATCCCCTGATAGGAAGTATCTATATAAATCTCACAATCAATACCCTTTTAAGGCAAAGCTAACATTAAAGCGCTGGTTAGCCTCTACTTTGACTTATGAAATTGCTTCTCACACTCCTCAGTCCATATAAATGGAACCTCTCTCCAAGTTAAAGCTATCAATGGCCTCGTTACGCTGAAAAATCCCTCAATGAACCTTTGTTAGTAATCAACTAACCTGAGAGAACTCATTACCTCCTTAGGTGTCCTTAGCCTTAGCCAACTCAAAATAAGCTCTGTCTTACTCAAGTCCACAGAAATTCCAGCTGCTGAAACTATATGCCCAAGAAAAGACACACTGCTTAACCAAAACTCATACATATTGAACTTGGCATAAAGCTAATAATCTCTCAATCTCTGTAGGACAAACCTAAAATGCTTCTCATACTTCTCTATACTTCGACCAAGATGTCATTGATAAATAAAACCATAAATATATCTAGACAATCTTGGAAAACTCAATTCATCAAGTCTATAAACATAGTAAGAGTATACATTAACCCAAAAGGCATCACCACAAACTCATAGTAGACATACCTCGTTTTGAAAGTCATCTTGGGTACATTTCTCTCTACTACGCTCACCTGATGATACTTAGACCTCAAATAGATCTTACAAAACAATAAAACTCTACTCAACTAATTAAATAAATCATCAATCCTAGACAATAGATACTTATTCTTAACTGTTACCTTATTCAATTCTCTATAGTATATATATATCATCAATGATCCATCTTTCTTCTTTACAAACAAAATCGGAGCACCCCAAGGAGAAAAATTTAGCCTGATGAATCTCTTATCAATAAACTCTTGAAGTTACTTCTTCAACTCTTGAAGCTTTGCTAGAGCCATCTGATAAAGAGCCTTAGAGATAAGAGTCATACCAAGAAGTAGCTTAATACAAAACTCCAATTCCCTCTCAGAAGGCAACCTTGGTAAATCCTCTAGAAACACATCTGAAAACCCTCTCACTATAGCACATCCTTGATATTTGGTCTAACTGCACTCTTATATACTACATTAACTAAGTACCCTACATATCCTTCACTCAATAGTCTCCTCGCCTTTAAACAAAAAATAAGCATAGTTTTCACTTTCCCCTCTCCAAACACAAACTGATCAGGGTCGAACTGTAGTCTAACATTTTTCTTCTTACAATTTATCTCTACCCTATAACTACTTAGAAAATCCATCCTTAGGATCATTTCAAAATCAGTCAACTCTAACATAATCAAATTTATCCTTAATCTTCTACCCATAATCTCTATCTCATGATCTATTAGTACTCGGTCAATTAGAACTATACCTCCATTTGGCATCTTTACACATATACTCTTATTTGCTATACTAGGGATCAACCTTAAACTCTCTACTACCTCTATATATATGAAGTTATGTGTAATACCACAATCAATCAACACATAAATAAGAGTATCAAGGAAAAACAACTAACTGATAACTGCATGCAAAGTAGCCTCTGTCTGATCTCATTTGACTGCAAATACTCTGGCTCTACCTTCACTTAAAGGACCAGCACCTCCTTCAAGTGCACTAAAACTACCTTGCCTACTACAAAACCTCTACTTGCTGAACCATGATCACTTCTACCTGTTCATCCCCCAATTGGGCACTGTAACAATCTATGTCCAAGTTGTTAGCATCTGAAACACACACTCTGACCCATAAGACATTCCCTTAGATGTCTTCTACCACAAGTTCTGCATATCAGTAACTCAATTCTATATTTTCTTCATCTGGTAGACTTCTTAGATGGCATAAGTCTCTTGCCTATATCACTGCCTCTCTTTATCGGTCTAGTGAATACACTCATTCTCTATAGATACACCTTTGACCTCAAGGCTTTCCCCAAGGCATCACTAAATCTTTGAGGACGAGAAAATCCTATCATAACATCTTTGTAAATAGCAGGGTGTAATTTATGCACAAACTTCTGTATTCTAGTTATCTCTGAAGCTGTCATGCCAAGGACAAACCTCACCAACTGATTGAATCGAGTAGCATAATCCTTTACTGAATTATACCCTGAGTCAACTCTATAAATTCTTAAGCTTTAGCGTGAACTATATCTGTATTACAGTACTCCTCATCAAATAATCTTCTGAACTGATCCCATGACAAACTCTCCTTACCAACAAACATTCCCATGAGGTTCCACCATACTCTCGCATCACCTCTAACCATATAAGTAGCATATCTCACTTTTTCTCTATTTGTCATGGTAAACAACCCTATCGCACTCTTAACATCACTATCCAATCTTCTACTACTGTAGAATCTTAGGAACTAGTAAATTTAAGTGGTTGATGGGCTCCAAGTAAATTATGCAACAGATAAAGCCTCTTTGAACCACTTGTACCTATTGTCCTTGTACCACAACTCTGACCTCTTTGAAACTCAAACCTTGGCATTTGAAATCCCTCTGTCCATTACTCATAACAACCTCTATCTTGCCCCTGATGGGCCTCACCTCTAATAGGCTCTTAGGTCTCTACCTTCTCTACATACTGTAACGTTTCTCTCATAACCTCTTTGACTATTTCTCTAACATCTTCTGCTCTAAAAAATACTCAAGAATGTTGAGACCTCCTAGCATCACTTGTACTCATAGGTCTTACTAAGGCACTACTCTCTTCACCTATAAATCTAAGTAAGTTGGATCTCTTATCTAGAGAATCACAAGCACAAAGGGTTAACATCTAACTCAAAACTAAAATTTACACTTTAATACTTACACTGAAATAATGTGAGCAATGGTTGTTAGGATATGCTGGCTATAGGCAGATGTAAATTATAGAAAATAGTGCATGTGAAAACATATTTCTTTTGAAAGTAAGGCTCAAATATGCTCGGATTGCTCATAACATGCTCTGATACCAAAACATTGTAATACCCCCGCCACAGGTCACTGTTTACTACTGAATATAATAAAAATTATAAATATAATATACCTATAACAGGGATCTCTACAGTAAAAGCTGCTGCTAAATAAAATCTTTACATGTGGAAGCTGTAACTTTAAAGCATTGTCATAAAAGTAGAGAAAACACTAATCATGCATTAAACATCTCAGGTTCTCTTTATTTATAAAACATATTATTAATATAGTATGTATTTATAATACAATACACATACATGCATGAGTCAAACTACATAAAAGTATGTGAGCCATGAACATACTATCTACTGCCAAGCCGTATCCCCAAAATCTAATAGTTGTCTCACTCCTGCTCAACCCTTTATAATCACTGACCTATAAGAAGGAAACAAGAAAGGAGGGATGAGTGAAAAAATCACCCAGCAAGCGTTTCGTATCTCAAACACAAGCAGGTTTTAAGCTTTAGCTAATTACGTGAATTGTCACACTATTCTTTGTTTTACTATTTTCTTATTTCTTTGTTTCTGAAAATACATATATTATTTGTAGTATTATTTGTCTCTATATGTTTTGTTTCTCATGAATGCTATACATGATATGATATGTATGCTCTGATGTCATATCAATACTAAATAGTTATAAAACTTGCTTTTGGGCATGGTTTTCTGAAAACTCTTTTTGAAGTAAAAGTTATGATCTGAAGATCCTAAATATATAGATATAGTATATATTGATAACTGAATCAAAAATACAGTATCTGAAAATATCTACTATGTTAGCCAGATGATGAATATAAAGATTTAACACCCTGGTCGTGTGAGCTTAATCCTACTAAAATCTACGGATGCACAACCAGCACACTCTCTAAAAAGTTTGGTCAATAACCATGTCCTCTCTAACAGACGCTGGTTTTCCTCTCTTACAAGTGTGAGAACTCACAGGCACCCCCTCGTATTCACCTCTAACTGATGTCTAAAACATTATAATATATACTTTAAAAACATGTTATTGGATCATTGGATATATTTTAAAAACTATGATATGGCATGTCGTGCTCTATGTTACTGATCATGTATGATATGCTATTTATATCTTGTTATTTATGAGTTCTAGATAGTTAAAAATGACTTAGAGTGGCTTAAGTCTACTTTAAAATTGTTTTCATACATTTCTTAAAATGCACGGGTATATGCTACTTGACACACGAACATGTGGGAAGACATAGGATAGTATGCAGGTCGTGCTCTCAATTGTGCTAGCTTCTAAAATCTTTTCATAAGAATTTGGCTGGCCACATAGGCATGTAGTGTGAACACACGAGCCTATAGTCAAGGCACAAGGTCATGTCCCATACTTGTTTGGGCATGTAGCTGCCATCCAACACTCCTATGTCTTACTTACACAGGTGTGTGCATCGATCACATAAGCATGTGTCAGGTTTTTTAAGTGCACATGGGTGCTATGCAAGGTTATGCTCATATAGAAATAAGGCCACACGAGTGTGTGCCTATAGGTGTACGGTCGTGTACTTCACTTGATTTCTATAGATGGCATCTAAAAACCTAGAAATCTCAACCAAAACACTCCCAAACTTCAATCAACTATCAATAAACACTCAAGGCTTCTACTAGCACATTCCTATTCATCAAAATCTCTTATCAATCATGCCACATCTCATAAATAAAGCATGAAACACATGTATACAAAGTGATACATACATAATGATGGAATCAGCCACTCACTCAACCATAAAATCATCATTCAATTACTTAACATGCCAAACAAAGCTCGATAACATAGAAAGCATACTCAAACTCAGAGAACAAAGGAAAACATGCGATGAAACAAGGTGAAAGAGGTAAGGGAACACTTACCTCTAGCCATGGAAGCTTATTCTCTCTCTCTAAGAGCTTTTGGATCTCTAATCTAAAGCTGAGATGTTGGTTGATCTCTCTCAACTACCTTAGTGTGCACTGGAAATCAGAAAATAAGATAAAAGCTAGGAATTGTGTGACTAAAAATAAAAAGTGTATATATAGCTAAAACATGTGACGTACGGTCATGTGTCTCATAGAAATCTCAAATTTCCTCTCTTTTGGCATCATACATGGATTATTCTCCCAAGAATATCCATGTACAAGCCACATATAGCTTCTAAATGACTATTCTATCCCTAAACCCTCTCAAATCTATTTTCTATCAAGAAATCTCACTCTTACCCTTGATCTCAAAACCTAAAAAGATAGTTTTACCCTTATACCATTACACATGGGACTATGTTCAACAATTGATATAATTCATATTTAGTTCCATGATCTTATGTATATATCATGTTTTTTAGTTTATGAGTTTCTTGTATAGTTTACATTTAGACAATAATGTTATCAAGACAATTTGTAATTTTGCATTATGTTTAATAAAAAGGTATTCTAGATATGTTATGTTTTTAGTTCCGCACAAGTATAAGTAATGTTTCCAATTCTGCATTAGTTAAGTAATTAAGAAAGTAATACAATGCTATTATATTTTAAAAAATAATAATATAAAGTGGTGTTACATATTTTTCATATTAGAGCAAGATTTTAGAAAAATCATTTTAAAAACAATTATTTTAAGGGGTTTTAAGAGAATAATTGTTTTTAAAATTGCATGATTTTTGAAAATTTTCATATAGACATGAGTCACATAGTTCATGATGATTGACACTTGATATGGCTATCTGCGATAAGTAATCTTTTTCGTGAGTATGAATTCTTGTATATTGATTGTGTGTGTTGAATTTTTAGATAAAAATGAGGAGATATATCTGTCATAGTGCTTTAAGAGCTAGACAAAAGTTGTAAAGAGTATGGGTTCTATTAGAGCTACTTCTAAAAGAGAGACCCCTAAGCCTTTTATAAGTTGTCCATGGTTAAAGATATTATCAAGAAGGTTATGAAGGAGTGGGACTATGAGTCGGTGATAGATTAGAGGATTTGACCCAGTCTAATCCTCTAATCTATCATTTGCTTAGAGTTAAACATGGTAAAGAGAGACTTTACCTCATATATCATTTGCTTAGAGTCCATCAACCTTAGAGGTTTAATGGTTTGAGGGATCCAACCATTATAAAGGAGTGGATAGAGTTGGTTGAGAGTGTTATCTATTCAGAATGTCAAATAAGGAGAAAGTTTAGTATGTCACATAGTTGATGAGAGAAGATATTAGAGTATGGTGGTACTTAAAGAGGGTTTTTATGGATGAGTCTCAATTGACATAGAAAGATTTCCAAAAGTTGTTTGATGAGGAGAATAAGAGTACAGATCTGACTTATATTAGAGCTCAAGAGTTTATTAAATTGGTTTAAGGTAGTAGCCTAGTTAAGGAATATGCTACTCATTTTAATTTTGTAGCTAGATAAACCTTGGGATTCGTTAGTTTGAAAAAGGGGTGAGTTTAAAAATTCATGCATGATTTACACCCAACAATAGTGAGAGATGTGATGATGGGTATGTTTTCCCCTGAAAGGTATAGTGAGACATTGAGTAGAGCTTTAAGATAAAAGGTTTGCTTGAAAAAGATGGGTATGTCCTTGAAGGGCCAATAGTAGTAACATTAGAGTAAAGATAAGGGTAAAAGGCCAGTTCAAGGTAAGAAAAATTTTAAAGGTAAAAATAAAGTGTAGTGACCCCCGCCACAAGCTTACTGTGCGTAATTTTATATATATATATATATATTATACTGAAAATACGCCTACAACAGAGATCCCTACAATAAAAGAAAATAAACTACTACTTACATTTTAAAAATCTAATTTTTTTAATTATACGAAAGCTGAAAATGAAACACTATAATAAAATAAGAAATAATAAGTTCTTTCTTGGAAATTTCAGGCTACTCATGTATAAATAGTGTACTACACACACATACACATGAGGAATAAAAGCATGCGAGTCAAAACATGCCAACTGCTACCAAGCCATGTCCCCAAAATCGGACAGTTGTATTGCTTTTGCTTAGTCCTCTAAATCATTGATCTGCAAAAGAGAAAGGAAGAGAAAATGGTAAGTGACAAAATCACTCGGCAAACATTTCTTATTTTTAACACTGACAAGTCTTAAGCTCAAACTGATCTCATGTCTTATCTCCTTATGCTTTGTTTTACTGTTCTCTTGTTTTTTCTTTATTTCTTATCTTTTACTTCTTTACTTTCTTATTTCATTTGATTTTTGTAGTGTTCTATATCTTTGTCTATTTTCAAGAATGTTCTTTGACTTTCTCTATCTTATTTCTCATTAATGTTGTATATGACATAATATGCATGCTCTGATGTCATGTCAATGATAAATAGTAATAAAACTTGTCATTGGGCCTGATTTATGAAAACTCTTTCTTTTTAAAAAACTTTTTCTGATATAAATACTCTAATTCGAAGATTTTGAATATATATATATAGTATAAGCTGAAAACTATATTAGAAAGTACTTTATCTAAAAAATATTTGTTATGCTGGCTAGACTGATGAATACAGGGATTCAACATATTGGCTATGTGAGCTCAAACCTATAATAAAATTACTCGTGCATGACCAGCACTCTCTCTAACGAGCTTGGTCAAAGACCATATCCTCTATAATGGACGTTGGTTTCCCTCTCTAACAGGTGTTAAACTCACAAATACCCCCTCGTTTCGCCCTTAACTAATGTTTGGAACATCTATATCTATATTTTAAAATCATAATTTTGGATCCTTAGATTTGTTTTTGAAAACATCTCATATGGTATGTTGTGTTCTATGCTCTGATAATCATGTTTGATATGTTGTTATAATTCTTAAGTTTTTTGTGCTTAGAAATGGCTTAATATTGCTTAACTTTGCTTCAGATGTGTTTCGGGTCTGTTCTTTGTTCTTTCTGAAGGTACATGAGCATGTTATGCTTGGCACACGGGCATGTGTAAAGGCACACGAGGTCGTGCTTAAGTCGTGTCCTTAGTCGTGCTAGCTTCTGAAATAAATTTGAAAATTTTAGACTGGCCATACGGGCATGTGGTGTAGATACACGGGCGTGCATATAAGGCACAAGACCGTGTACCACACTGCACGGGTGTGTAACAGCAAAACCAACAATTCTGTGTCTTACCTACACAATCGTGTGAAATTAGGATTAGACACACGGGCATGTGCATCGATTGCATGGGCATGTCTCTGGATTTTTATATGCATACAGGTGTCATGCAATGTCGTGTTCATGTAGAAAAAAGGCCACACGGGGGTGTATCCTTATGTACACGGTCGTATGCTCAACTCTTCTTCTGCAATATGCGCTTGGAAACTTAGAAAATCCTATACTCTTAACTCAAAACACAACCAATTCTCAATCAAACATTTATACATCAAATATATTAGATAATAAGGATCCTCATTTCATTTATTCATTATAAAGCATGCCAAATATCTTCCATTTTTCACAAACACATACCCAAGCACATAATCTCAAACATTTCTCAAATCAAGTCATAAATCATCATCCAAAACATCATTCTCAACATCAAAACATACTTAAATACATTTCCAACATGCAGCAAGCATCATAGCAAACCTAAATCAACGAAACATGTTGTAAACCCAAGTGAAAGAGGTAAGGAAATACTTACCTCTTGCCATGGCGTTTGGATCTCTTTCTCTCGAAGCTCTTAGATCTCTAACTAAATTATTAGTTGTTGGTTGGATGGTTTCTTGCCTAGAGTTCATTGGAAATAAAAAAGAGGAAAAGCTGAAGCGAATAAATTGGGCGAAAATAAGAAAAAAAAAATGAAACATTTATGGCACCTCTTGAACACACACCCGTGTGCCCTGTGAAAAACTCAATTCTCTCTCTCTTTGCAACATACATGAAATTTTTTTCTCAGAATATCCATGTACAAGCCACAAAAGGCTTCTAAATAATTCTTCTGCCCTTAAACCCTTTCAAATCTATTTTTTATCTGAAAATTTCTCTTTTACCTTCAATTTTAGAGCCTAAAAGACAATTCTATCCCTGGGCTATTACAGAAAGCTTGGGTAAGTGTGTAATAAATGTAGCAAGAGGCATCCAAGTAAGTGTATGGTTGGGCAGAATATGTGTTTCAAGTGTAGATAGCCAAGACACAAAGCACTTGAGTGCACTATTACTAGAAGAGCTATAATAGGTAACGAAAGCAAAGCCAAAATGCTCTTATTGGTTCAAAAGCAAGTTAAAGCCAATTTGATGGCAATGACTGGTTTGTTACCTTTCTATGATCTTTTATTGTATGTTTTAATTAGTTGTGGTGCTATATATTGTTTCGTTTCTAGGAGTATGGTAGACAAATTAGATTTGAATCTTACCATGATTAATCATAGTATTTGTGTTAAGCTTTCACAAATATGTTATTTTTATGATTTAAGATTTTTACTTAAGTTTTTATGTATGAATAGTAAAAGTAGTTTTTTAACAAGATAATTTGAGTCGGTTTATGACTTGGAAGTTCAGTATTATGTTCAATATTGGTTTCTAGGTGTTTCCAGACCAAGACATTACATTTCCTCCCATAGGTAGTATTTTTGGAATAGTAAAACACTAGGATTTGTATGATTATATTGTTTTGGCTTGATAGATCACTTATTTAGTGAGTGTTTTCATACTCACGCATTTCATTTATAATGTTTTGTAGGTAGGCAATGTTAGTAGCAGGGTACGAAAAAGAGCTAGCTAGTAATTGTAGAGGATTGCATAAAGGAAAGGCGTAGTTGCCTTTTATTCAATTTTTTTTGTACTTAGTTTATTTTAATACTATGAGGACTTATTTAAGCCTTTTTAGACATGTTTTACGATTTTAGACATCCAGATGTTTTATGGATTATGATGTTATGATTATGGATACGTAATGAATTTTCCTTTCTATTAAAAGATGTCTATTATTATTGAATTACACAATTTTGCATGTACTTAACGATAAGCATATCATGCTTTCAATTTTTGTTGTAATATAAATCAACATATATCTTTAGGTCTATATTTTCTCTAGAAGTATGTTTCTAGAGAAGGGTGTTACATGACCTATTAACTTTTTTTTTTTTTATTTTGCTAAGAAATGACCTTTAATTTGATATGACATGATAAGAAAAAAAATTAGTTTAGACTTAAATTTTTATACAAAATTTAGTTCGAGTCAACCCAACATAATTAAAAACTAAATTAGGTGGTATTTGTGTTGACTTGAAAGTAATCCAAATGTTTAGAGAAATATTATTGTAGTAGAATTTGTTAGAGATATATTAAAGAAATGTTGAAAGGCAAATATTAACAACAATTGAAATCTTTACATATAGTATATATGCATATTTCCACACAACTATAATTACTCCAATTATGTTTTTATTTAAAAAGTTTGTTTTATTTTTCAATATTAAAAATAAGATTTAATTGTTAAGATTATTGATGTGTTTTAAATGATTTTGATATATAGAGGCCGTATGTAAACAAGATAGTGTTACATTGTGTGTTTTATTACTAATAAATTTAGATAATTTAATAAAGAAATTAAAATATTTAAAATATTTGAGTGAGTTAAAATAATAGATAATTTTAAATTAATTTGAGCTATTTAGATTCATGCAAATATAATCAAATTGAATTAAAATTAAAAATTTTAATATGATTTTCTTTCTTAACTTAGAAAGGTTGGTGGGTTTAACATAGCAATATGGATATGTCTCTAATGATACAAAAGTGTTCCACATACAAACAATAAAATTCAATAAATTATTTTGGCTTGTCGTTCAAAGTTTCGCTTAATGATGTTGTCACTCATAAAAGTTTTAAAAGTTAAATACCTACCTGTTGATTAAAGTCAGAAGACTATTTTTATGTTTTTAAATTAAAATAAAAAATAAATTTTATAAAAATATTAAAATATAAGTTAAAAATAAAATAATATTAAAATAATAATAAAAATTTAAAAAATTAATAAAAATTTAAAAAATAAAATTAATAATTAAAAAAGCAGCCACCGTCGCCAACAACATTGTTGACGGCGACCGTCTTTAATTTTATCAAGTGATCGTAAACGATCACTTCATTCTATTGGCAGTTGGATTTGACTGCTTCGATGACAGAAGCGATCAGATCTGGTTATAAAAAATTAGCAAAGATGACTATATTTGAATGTAAAATGGAAAAAAATCATTTCCAACTTTCTTTGATGGCTGACTACTTATATCATCGTGATGGTCAGATCCGACCATCAATAGAACTAGGTGACAATTTCTAACCACCTAGTGAGGTTAATATTGACTACTACTTTTATTTTTTAAAATTTTAAATTATTTCAATATTTTTTATTAAAATTTTTTAATTATATTAAATTTCATTTTAACATTAATATAATTGAATTTTATAAAGGGTATTTTGGTCTTTTCATAGAAAAAGGTGGATATTTGATTTTTTTAAACTTTTAGGGGTGAGACTGTCATTTAAGGAAAGCTTGGGTGGGAACTGGTGTTTGGCCATTATTTTAACTTAAAAAAGGTCACATCACTCATATCCTATTAGTGTCATTAACCCACTGTGAATACATAAACTAATTAAAAAAAAAAAAAGCACAGTGGTTTTTGGTTTTGTTTTTGGAGGCGTTAGAAAACAAAATCTTAAGAGGAAGAAAGAAACACGGTGCCTGTCTCGCAGACCAAACACGATTCGGCTCTCTTTTCCTACTTTTTCTTCTCTTTATAATTTCTATTGTTACATCTTGTGTTTATATCTTATTATATTACTATAATATTAATTAATATCCTATCCGGGTCAAAAAAATGCTAGAACTTTTATACATGTAACAATTGATTTTGATGGTTAATGGATCTGTGGAGAGCTGAAATCTTGTGATTGAGGGAGCTGATGTGAATGAATGAGATATGGGATTAGAATCGGTTGGTGGGTTTATAAAATCAATATCATCGGATGGTAGAAGGAAATTTTATTTTCGAAGTTTCAATCAGTGATTGGTCAATTTTTTATATTTCTGTTGTTTTTTTCTTTTTAATTTTAATGGAGGAAGTGGAGATGGCCAATTTGTGGATTCGAGCTTGATTTTGGGTATTGGTGGTGGGTCAATGGATGAGGGCAGCCCTAGCAATGAAGGTCAAACAACGTGGAGGCCGAGGGAGCTGGCGTTTCGCCCATATTTGCTGCGCAATGATAATCAAGGTTTACGAGTTGTTGTTGGAAAGCCGGTAAGTCTTTTTAGTTTTGTAATTTTTGATCGATCGTATCTTGTTCAAATGTTTGTGGGTCTGTGTTTGCATGTTGAAATTTGAAGAATTGGTTAAGCTTCTTGGCTTAACAATGATCAATGAGGCAGGATAAAGCTTTATAGAAATGCTTAGTAGGTGGAATTGCGTAGTATCATTTGTAAAGTCTTTTGCTTTTTTAGTTTATGTTGCGGTAAGCATTTGGATGAAATTAATTTTCATGTGAATCCCTTTAAGGTTTAGCAAGTTAGTATATACTTAGTATTGCAATCCTTCACAGTAGTATGCATTTTCTTAAACTTATGGAAGTGTATGGAAGTAGTGCAGGCGGTTTGTTAGGGAGGGCAGAAAGTTCACCTTTCCCTGGTGTTACATGATAACTATGGTAGAAACCCTTGTTGTCGCTTTATAATGATTTTGATTTGAAGAATGCTCTGCTTCACTAATAATTTTTCTTTCAGTTTAGTTTCATATCTTATCCAAAATTGATGGAGTTCAAAATTAATATATCGTAATAAAAACTTTTGTTAGTGATCTTTCAGTTTCCTATCAATTTCGTCACTTGAAACTTCAGTTTCTTGTCAATGGTTAAACATAATATAGTTTAGCATTTCCTATAAATAAAAAATTGTAAACTAGTGTAAAGAGAAAAATTCCTGTGCAGAATATCATTATTTAGGAATGACTTACACATAGCAGCAAGTACACATCTAAAGAGTTTGTGATAGCTTATTGGCCCCGATCTATTATCTTTTATCAAGAATCATTTGGCACAGCTGTGCTTATCACCATCTTCAAATAACATATTTATCTTAATGAAAATTTACCATGTAGTATCTAACCAACTTTCCTCCCTTCCCAAACATGCAGATTAGTCTGACCAAAAAAGAAAGTTCTTTAAACCTTCTACTATGAAATTTGTGTTTGATCCTAGCCCCATCATTTGTTTCTCAACAAATCATTAATTAAGTCCACATAATTCTTGTATTGTAGAATTATTCAAGTGCTTAGCTTGATTGTTAGTGGGAGTCCAAATCTTTAAGATTGAAACAATTGTAAACATGCAAAAAAAACATGCCAATCTATAACTTACAATCTTGTCATAATTTTTCAGCCCTTTGAACTAGATCAATTGTCGCCTAGAATCAATTTATATCTCTTAGAAGTTTGTTGTTCCAGTAGTGTGAACAATTGGGCAATGTAATTTCTTGCATGTTGAACTCTTTCTATCTTCTTGATTAAACTGTTCAATATTAAGATGTTTTGCAAATGCTAAGTCTTGAAGAGTTCTTTCAATGTTTTTTTCAAAAGTTTATTGATTAATTTATCTTCTGAGGGGGAAAAACCATTTATCAAAACCACGACATTGGGTACTTTTAGTGTTACAAAGTGAATTTAGTGTTACTCAACAGGTATTTTTAGTGGACGAAAATTGGTGGAATGTTGATCTCATCATGTATAGTTCATTAACCTTTAATTTAACTTACAAATAATCCTAGTGCTTACAAAATTTTATGAGTTAAAAATAGTAATTTTCTTTTAACATGTTATAACATGCAAGAATTTTTTTGATGTTATTGTATTAGATAATTGTTGATGCTATAACCTCTTGGATAATTTTGGTGCTTACCTATTGCCTTTATTACTTAAGAGCAGTTTTCTCTCTCCATTTATGTGCGAGTTTGAGTTGATTAGTTGAGTATGATAAGTCTCTTCTCCTTTCTCATTGTTGGTTTTCTTGAGACTGTTTCTGTGAGCTTCCTATAGCATGAAGCAGTGATTTTAAAAAAAAAAAGAAAAGTGAAGGGTAGGTGGGAGATGTTACCTCAACTCCTATCTTTAGACTTTGTCAGGATTCCCCGACTTAAATTAGATTGGGTTCTCACCAGATCAGGAAATTCTATAACCATCTAGGCAACAAATTATTATAGTAATGGATGATACTTTGATCTAATAAATTTCTAACATATACAATTTAGATTGTTTATGTATCTCTACTTATTTGGAGATTTTGGCTTAAGCTTTCTCATTATAAGCATGTATCAATCCATAATACATACTTTTAAAATTATGGTTGACATTCTGACTGATATGAAATAATTGGATAACTGCATTGCTGCTATTTGTATGGATTATAGTCATGATGCATGACACTGAAGGGGAAAGGTAGATGCATATCCTCCTCTTTTGTTCTCTCTCCCTTTTTTTTTTTTTTCTAAATGTAGATGCATCTCATATCCAATTTGTTAACATGTATTATGCATTTGTCGTCGTATAGCAGATATTCATTTAATCAGCAATTTATGTATTTCAAATCATTTAGCATACTTTTGATAATGGTTAGATGACCCTCAGGAGTTAAAATTGTGTCAGGGTAACATTTATGCTGACATGTCACTTTTATTTGCAGTTGGTCTCTAGACTTACCAAGGATATAGTTGAAACATACCAAATATGCAATCCTCAGTTCAAGTATTCTGAAGAACTAAATCCAAAGCGGTATTTGACCAGTCCATCTGTTGGAGTCCTCAATGATGGCTATGATAATGTCAACTCAGATCTTATTTTGGCTGTGAACTTTGTCTTGGTCAATTTAGAGACACAGAGAAGGTTTGTGATTATTATTCATTTTCTTTCTTGATAGTCTCCCAGTGCTTCTGAAATTGATCTTCTTGCTTGTACCACTTAGCATGAGCTTGGAGTAAGTTTGTTTGTGGGTATGCTGCATTGGTATATAAAGCATCAAAATAATTTTGTTGTGATCATGGTTTAACAACTGTCATATTGGCAACTGTGTTAGGTGAAGCTGAGTTTAACATAAAATTTTGATGTTGCATATTAAATAATCCAAAAGTGTATCTTGTGCCCATTCATGTAATTATTAGCTCCCTTGATATGTACCCAATGTCTACCTGTTGTCTTGTAAATAAATATTTAACATTCACAAATTAAGCTTTTTAATTTGCTCAGCCATGGCACATTTAATGCTATGCTATGATTTTAACTCTGTGCAACCCAAGATTTCTCTCTTTCTGTCTCTCACTTTTACTACGCTTATTTACTGATCTTTTTTTTTTTTTTAATCATTTAAAGTTTGGACTGTGGTTGCTGATTTTTGGCTCAGACTTCTGAATCTTCTGTAGGGAAGAAAAAAAATATTTTTATTGATATATTATGTCCATCATGTGACACCTGCATGTCCAGTATTTATAGGTTGGTGGAATGGTCTTTTTGATCTGTGGAGAGGGAAAAAAAGAGGAACTGATTAAGAATAGGGTTTCTGTTTTTTGTGTTTATAGAAATTACCAAGGTTGACCACTGTTACACTTCAAGTTGATTTGTTGCCATTGATTTTCTAATAATGGTGCTAGTTGTAGAATTTAGCTCCATATCCCTAGTTGCATGTATTTGAATTCCTGATGTTGGATAGATCAAAGAAAAGAAGGAAAGATAGAGATCATAGATTAAATTAGAGAGAAAAGAGGGAAAAAGTAGATATCAGAGATAAAACTGTAGAGAAAGAGGAGATATTAGCGAATTGGCTGAAATAAGAGCAAAGAAAGATTGATATCAGTGATTTAATTAGAGATAAAAGTGGAGATATTAGAGAAGAGATAGAAGAGCAATAATACAAGTATAATAATAGAAGTACGGAAATTTAGAGGGGGGAGGAGGAGGAGAGTACCTATGAGATATTCAACCAATAACTAATGTTATTTATTCAATTTCACTTTATTCAAAATGAAGTATACCCAGGACTGTATATAATGGTCTGAAAGACCTGTAAAAATAAATGTTTTTGGATTAAGCTAATAATACTAAAGATAATGTTATTTTTTTATGTCTAATAAACTCTATAATAAAATAAATTCAAAAAGCTAAAAAGTTACCCTAGTTAAAATATATCCTAAAATATTAAAAGTGTTAGTTATGCATCAATTTCCCTACCAGACCTTCAATGTCTTAGTAAGGCCTCTGTTTGTAGTATTGTATAGCTGTGGAGGCCTTTTGCACCTTTTGTTGTGCCAGGCTGGACCAGCACCGGTCCAAGTTAGACCTGAGTGCAGGAACTATGTCAATAGGAAACAAGAAAAATGTTTTCTAGAAGTTCATCCATGTTTGGTTAAATGTTTCATTTAATTTTAAAAGTTTGAAAACTTGTGAAAATATATTTGACAAGGTGTTCATCATGGTGGTAATAGTGCCTAATGGTTTTGGGGATATTAGGAGATTTGGATGGGGTGACTGTGGATTGTTATTGGATGGTAGAAATTGTTGAGAATCAAGTTGTATTAGGAAAGTTAAGATTATTTCCTTTTTATTTTCTCTTATTGTCTATATATGTATTGTATCAATTTATTGAGAAAAATAAGATAATTACAATTTTCACATGGTATCAGAGCCTCCTCTGAAACCTAATTCCTTTTTTCCGGCGTGCGCACTGTTCCGGCGAGTTCAGAGTGTCCCTTTCCGGTTGTCAAAACGATCATCTGACAACCCCGGACAACTCCTCTTCTCATCGTCGGCCAGCTCCTGAAATCTGGTCGGCCGCTTGCCTGTCACGCGCCCCACGCGCCACCTATTCATCTGGGCTGTTCAACTCCGATCTCGTCTCTCCGGCGAGCGTGAGCACTCACCGCCGGCTTCATTCCACTCAGAACCGGACGGTGAGGCTTCTCCGGCAGTTTCGTCCACATCCGATCAGCTGCAGTCCGTCTCCGGCGACCGGAAAAGTTTTTTGTGCTGGTTTCTTCACTGTTCCGTCTCAGAAGTTGTTGATCTAACATTAAGGACTTCCTGAAGGTTCTCTGGTGCCCACCGTGCTATCTCCTTCCGGTCATCAGAGTTCATAACTGCCTTCAACGGATTTCTAGCCTTTCTATAAGTGCTATTGGCTGATATTTTCTGTGCAATTATCCTTAAACTGGTTATTGGTGTTCATACTCAAAATGGCTGACAAAGGATCATCTAAATCAGCAATTAATCATTCAAATATATCAATAAACCAGTCTGTGACTCTCATTGGGGCTGATTACGAAGAATATTTACAGTATCAGGCAAACAAGCAGTCATCTCAATCTATTGTTGCTTCAGTCACACAATCTGGTAATTCAACTGTTTGTCTGTCTCAATTCTCCAATCTCGGGCCTTGGGTTCTTGATTCCGGTGCTTCTAACCATCTCTCTGGTAATTATAATTTATTATCCAATTTTTCACATTTGAACACTCCACATTCGGTCACTTTAGCCGATGGTACAAAAGTCATGGCTAAAGCTGTAGGTAATGCTCACCTTCTTGATTCTTTACCTTTAAAATCTGTTCTTTACCTTCCTCATTGTCCATATAATCTCGTGTCTATTAGTCAACTTACACGAACCTTAAATTGTTCTGTCACTTTTACCAGTGATTCTGTTTTTATACAGGACCGTGGTTCGGGAAAGACGATTGGCGAAGGACGTGAGTCACAAGGACTTTACAAACTCTATTTGCCTTCATCTTCTATTGCCTGCACAATCACTGAATCTCCAAATCTTCTCCATAATCGTTTGGGGCATCCTAGTTTGTCTAAGCTTCAGAAGATGGTCCCTAGTTTATCCAGTTTATCTTATTTCGAGTGTGAGTCATGTCAACTTGGCAAACAGTCTCGTCATTCTTTCCCAAGGCGTGTCAATAATCGGGCCTCCTCTCCATTTGAGTTAGTACATTCTGATGTGTGGGGTCCTTGTCGAGTCAAATCTATTTTCAATTTTCAATATTTTGTGACATTTATAGACGATTATTCACGGTGCACATGGGTGTTTCTAATGAAACATCGTTCTGAATTATTTTCTATCTTTAAATCATTTTGTGCTGAGATCAAAACACAATTTAATACCTCTATTCGTACATTACGCAGTGATAATGCCCGTGAATATTTTTCAACTCCTTTCACAACATTTATGTCTTCTCAAGGCATTCTTCATCAATCTTCTTGTGCTTACACCCCACAACAAAATGGGGTTGCTGAGCGCAAAAATAGGCATCTTGTTGAAACTGCTCGTACATTACTATTACATTCACATGCTCCATTTCATTTCTGGGCTGATGCAGTCCTTACTGCATGTTATTTAATTAATAGGATGCCCTCATCAGTGTTACAAAATGAGATTCCTCATTCCATTTTGTTCCCCACTCGTCCGCTGTATTCTCTTCCTCCTCGTGTCTTCGGTTGCACCTGTTTTGTCCATAACCTTTCTCCAGGTAATGACAAATTGTCTGCACGTTCTATCAAGTGTATTTTCCTTGGTTATTCTCGTCTCCAGAAGGGTTATAAGTGTTATTCTCCTATAACTCGTCGATGCTTTATTTCTGCTGATGTCACCTTTTTCGAGTCGTCCCCTTATTTTTCCTCTTCTAGCTCTCAATCTCCTATCACTGATATACTTCCTTTGCCTACCTACACTCCTCTTTTTGAACTACCTATTGAGTCGGGACCTCTTTCAGAGCCTTCACCAAATACTTCTGAACCTTTACAGGTCTCTGATTCTTCACAATCTTCCTCTCCTGCAGGTACTACCATTACTCCTGATTTGACGGATCCTTCTGACTCACCTCCTGCCATTGAGTCTTCACCGGTCACGACCCTACCTCCTGCTGATCAGTTTCCCATTGCTATTCGTAAAGCTGTAAGGTCTTCTCGTAATCCTAATCCTATTTACAATTTTCTTAGTTATCATCGTTTGTCCTCACCATATTATACATTTATCTCTTCCTTATCCTCCATTTCAGTTCCTAAATCTGTTAGTGAGGCTCTCTCTAGTCCAGGTTGGCGACAAGCAATGTTAGATGAGATGACGGCCTTGCATAATAATGGTACTTGGGAGTTGGTTCAATTACCCCCGGGTCATTCCACTGTTGGCTGTCGGTGGGTTTATACAGTTAAGACTGGTCCTGATGGTAAGGTTGATCGTCTTAAGGCTCGACTAGTTGCCAAAGGTTATACTCAAGTTTATGGTTTGGACTATGGTGACACGTTTTCTCCGGTGGCAAAGATGTCTTCTGTTCGGTTATTTTTATCTATGGCTGCTATACGACATTGGCCTCTGCTTCAGTTGGATATTAAAAATGCATTTCTTCATGGTGAACTTCAAGAGGAAATTTATATGGAGCAACCTCCTGGTTTTGTTGCTCAGGGGGAGTCTGGTTTGGTTTGTAAACTCCGTCGTTCACTATATGGTCTTAAGCAATCTCCGCGTGCTTGGTTTGGACGTTTTAGCCAAGTTATTCAGGAATTTGGTATGCTTCGATGTGAGTCAGATCATTCTGTATTTTACAGGCATACGTCAAGAGGAAAGTGTATTTACTTGGTTGTCTATGTTGATGACATTGTTATCACGGGTGATGATCAAGAAGGCATCCATCAGTTAAAGCAGCATTTATTTGACCATTTTCAGACTAAAGACTTAGGGCCACTCAGATACTTTCTTGGGATAGAAGTTGCTCAATCTAAGTCTGGTATAATTCTTTCTCAAAGGAAGTATGCTTTAGATATTTTGGAAGAAACATGAATGTTAGATTGTAAACCTGTTGACTCTCCTATGGATCCAAATACTAAACTTATACCAGGACAGGGAGAGTCACTTACAGATCCTGGTAGATATAGGAGGTTAGTAGGCAAACTTAACTACCTTACTATCACTAGACCGGATATCTCTTTTTCTGTCAGTGTAGTTAGTCAGTTCCTACAATCTCCATGTGATTCACATTGGGATGCAGTTGTTCGAATCCTGAGGTATATCAAGGGAGCACCAGGGAAAGGATTATTGTATGAAGACAAAGGGCATACTCAAGTGGTTGGATACTCTGATGCAGATTGGGCCGGGTCCCCATCAGATAGGCGTTCAACTTCAGGATATTGTATTCTTATTGGTGGCAATCTGATTTCATGGAAAAGCAAAAAGCAAGATGTGGTCGCTAGGTCGAGTGCGGAAGCAGAATATCGTGCTATGGCATTGGCTACGTGTGAGCTTGTTTGGTTAAAACAATTGATTCATGAGTTGAAGTTTATAAAGATATCACAAATGAGGCTCCTTTGTGATAATCAGGCAGCGCTCCACATTGCTTCTAATCCAGTATTTCATGAAAGGACTAAACATATAGAGATTGATTGCCACTTCATTCGAGAAAAGATCTTATCCGGATGTATAACTACTAGTCATGTTAGCTCTAACGATCAGCTTGCAGACATTCTAACCAAATCACTTAGAGGTCCACGCATTGAATTTATTTGTAACAAGCTTGGTGCATATGATTTGTATGCTCCAACTTGAGGGGGAGTGTTGAGAATCAAGTTGTATTAGGAAAGTTAAGATTATTTCCTTTTTATTTTCTCTTATTGTCTATATATGTATTGTATCAATTTATTGAGAAAAATAAGATAATTACAATTTTCACAGAAATAACAAAACTTCTTGATAGTAATAATTCAATTAGCTATATTTTTCATCATAATAATCTGAACTTCATCTATGGACCATATAATTTGATTAAGAAATGAAGGTGAGTATTGGTTTGTATCAAACTTTGATCATTCTCACAAAATTCTACCCACCTGTATGAAGCCCTGTGGGCCTTTCTCTTTAGACCTAGCTTGTTTTTCGTTGAGCCAGGTGGTTTAATCATCTTGCATTGGGCTTTTCATAGCTTCTGAAAGACTTTTTCAGAGTTCTTGACTATGTAATGTATTTAGTATTTGTTTTGGAATATCATATGGTTTGTTGAGCCTGTATGGTTTAATCATCTTGCATCGGGCTTTTCATAGCTTCTGAAAGACTTTTTCAGAGTTCTTGACTATGTAATGTATTTAGTATTTGTTTTGGAATATCATATGGTTTGTTGAGCCTGTATAGTTTTGTTCTTTTTGCATATAAGTACTTGCTATTTGCTTTATTCTTTGTATGCAAATGATGAGTCACTATGCATTGGAGTATACTATGAATATTGTTATGTGTAGTTCAATATGCTACCTGTGTCCGACCCTGTATTATGTTAATGTAGGATTTCTAAGTCAAATGTTTAATCACTTTTTATCAGAAAAGAAAATAATCACACTTGTGGTTTTCTTATCTTTCTAATCATATGCAGATATGTTGTCAAAGATGTTCTCGGCCATGGAACTTTCGGGCAGGTAGCTAAATGTTGGGACGCTGAAACCAATAGTTTCCTTGCAGTGAAGATAATTAAAAATCAACCTGCATATTATCAGCAGGCATTGGTTGAAGTATCTATTTTGACAACGGTACCTAATTCTG
Organism: Anacardium occidentale; assembly: GCA_026122585.1. Lineage (NCBI taxonomy): Eukaryota > Viridiplantae > Streptophyta > Magnoliopsida > Sapindales > Anacardiaceae > Anacardium > Anacardium occidentale. Next base: position 102,203 of record JAJEJH010000608.1, read on the forward strand.
CTTTAGCTTTATCTTCCTCACCGACAGTGATTATTAGTAGTGAGATTTTTTTTCTTCTCTGCTGTTTGGTTTTTGCAGTTAAACAAGAAGTATGATCCAGATGATAAACATCACATTGTTCGTATTTATGATTACTTTGTACATCAACGTCATTTATGCATTTGCTTTGAACTACTGGACACAAATCTGTAAGTTACCAACCTATGTATCACTTATCTTACCCAAAAAAAAAAAAAAAACCTATGTATCACTAGTGCCTTTGTGCTGTAAAATAAGATCATCTCTTGTGATTTCGCATCCTTACATGTATGCATATATTGTTTTAGCTTTTTGTGCACCTTGGTTTTGACATTTGTAGTAATTCAGGTATGAGCTTATCAAAATTAATCATTTTAGGGGGCTATCTTTGAGCATTGTCCAATTGTTCTCTAAACAGGTATATCATTTTAACTTAGAAATCAATATAGTCCTTTATTGCAATTTCTTATGGTCTGCCCTTATGATGCTGCACTATGTCTTATTTGTATTCTTAATAGATTTTATGTGGACTGGCTCTGTTAAAAGATGCTGGGATAATTCACTGTGATCTGAAGCCAGAAAATATTCTTCTGTGCACAAGGTAAAATGTTCCATGGCATGTTTTATTTGTAGACTGTCTGATAGATTTTTGCTTGTTAAACTTAATTTTTGTCTTGGAAATAGTGTAAAGCCGGCAGAAATTAAAATAATTGACTTTGGATCAGCGTGCATGGAAGATCGCACTGTATACTCCTACATTCAGGTTTTGGATTCATGTTTATTGCTAGGCTTCTGTTTTCATTTTATCATACTCATTATTGTTAAATTTGCTGAATATACATTTTGCTTCTGCAGAGTCGTTATTATAGGTCTCCAGAAGTTCTTCTTGGGTATCAGTATCCTTTTAGACAAGATTTTGGCTTTGTTCTCATTATCTCATACCACTTTAATCCATTGTTGGTTCTGCTTTTGTTACATATTACTTTGTTTCTGTTCTACAAATCTGTAGAATAGGTCAACCTTTCCAGGTTCTAAATGAACCATTAAAATTTGTTTGAGTTTGAACTGAAAAATTTGGACCCAACCACTTCATTTGATAAGCTTGGGTTGAGGCTTTAGAGTGACTTTTTCATATTCAGAGTTAATTTTCAGTATCATTTTATATATGAGGGTAGATACTAAATACCTTGGCATAATCATTTTAAGTAGTGCCAAAGCAAGGGGCCTAGCTTCTACACCCCAATCCTATGTGTTTTAGTTCATATACACATGTAAGTAGCATAGTGGTGTAATCATCTCTTTGGTTTCCTAATAAGGAGTTTGGAAGTTGTTTCTAGTTGCCCATTGAAACAGGAATGACGATTTGAATAATTCTTGCTTGATTTCATCTAACAATGATTGAGTGAATTTATAAATATTTTACAAGAAGACGCTAGGATAGTAATCAGCCTTGTAAGAATCAAATTTGTCTAAATTAGGAAAAAATATTCAATGACTAAATTGCAATTTTAATCCGTATAGGGATTTATTCCTAGTTTCCTACAATTACTTGCAAGTTGTAGAATAGATGTCTATGATTCCCAACTAGCTTGCAAAGAATTCAAATCTAGGTTTAGGCAATGCCTTGGTTAGTAGATCAACTTCTTGAAGCTTGGTGGAGCTAGGTTAATCTCTTCTTCCACTTCCTTCTTAATAAAGTGCCTATTAATCTCTATATGCTTAGTTTGATCATCGTGCATTAGATTGTGTGCAATTCTATTTGAAGATTTATTGTCATTATAAAGCTTTATAGAGCTTATTCAAGAAATCCTTGAGTTTGCTATTAGTTGTTTTAGCCAAAGCAGCTTGCAAACTCTTTGTGTTGAGACTTTAAACTCAGCTTGAACACTCCTATGAGATACAACGGACTGCTTCTTACTTCAAATGACAAGATTTTCCCGAACTTTAGCATAGTAATCAGTAGTGGACCTCTTATCCTCAACAAACGTTGCCTAGTCAACATTTGAATAGCTCCCAATTCCTCTCTATTTAGTCTTCTAAAACAATAATCTTTTCTTGGAGTTAGTTTAAGACACCTTAGTATATGATTGACAACAACATGTCTTATGGATGATGCATGCATAAGTTGACTCACAACACTTATTGTAAAGACAATATCCAGTTTAGTGAGTAATAAGTTGATGAGTTTACTTACTAATTGTTGGTATGTTCTGTCTACTAAAGGGTTTTCTTGAGTGTTCTTGCACTTCAAATTCAATTCTAAAGGTCTATTAGCTTATTTGCACCCTAATTTCTGAGTCAAGGGTATACTTTGTTTGATCAATATAAATCCTTGCATAAGTTGACTCACAACACTCATTGTGAAGACAATATCCAGTCTAGTGAGTAATAAGTTGATGAGTTTACTTGCTAATTGTTGGTATGTTTTGTTTACTAATGGGTTTTCTTGAGTGTTCTTGCACTTCAAATTCAATTCTAAAGGTCTACTAGCCAATTTGCACCCTAATTTCCTAGTCTTTGTTAATGAGTCAAAGGTATACTTTGTTTGATCGATATAAATCCCCTCTTTGCTCTGTGCATTTCCATACCAAGAAAGTATCTTAGGTTTTCCAAATCTTTGACTTTAAATTCTATCTTAAAAAAATTCTTCAAGTTCCTAATCACTTGAGCATCTTATCATGTTATAATAATATTATTTACATAAATGATCAAGATAGATACTTTACCATCATGGGAATCCTCAGTAAATAATGTATGGTTAACTTGCCTTTGATTGTACCTGAAACCCTTCACAATAGAGCTAAACCTTTTGAACCAAGCCTTGGGAGATTTTTTTAAGTCCTACAATGACTTCTTTAGTTTTCACAACTTACCTCTTTGTACTTTATTCCCAAAAATAGATAGAATCTTCATATAAATCTTTTTATTAAGCTCTCCATTCACAAAACCATTTTTATTATCCACTTGATGTAATTCCTAGTTAAGATTGGTAGTCGATGAAAGTAATACTAAGGGTGTGCACGGTCCGGCTTGGTCTAGTTTATGAAAATTTTCAAATCAAATTAAAAAAAAATGTTTGAGAAAATCTCAAACAAAACCAAACCATTTTGTGCTCCAAACCAAACTAACCTAAATTGAAAAATTACGATTTGGTTTGGTATGGTTTGGGCATATAAAAGTAAAGTACATTATTATAAACGAGGGATATGTTATTAATCACATTTTCAACATTTTATTCTTTTGTATATTTGTAAAGCTTCTTGAATTTTAATTATCTCTAGTGTCAATATTATCTCAAGCTTAACACACTAAGAATTACGAATATGCATTGTTTATATAATTTGAAACATTTGGAAGAAGATGAAGAATTTTTGTATCTTTGTTGATGAACGAAATACAAGATTTATATAGCCGTGTCTATGAATCCTAATTGAAAAATAATATAAATTTTCCTATTGTACAGATATTAATTCCTAAAGATCATGAAGATGCAAATACTATTCATATTTCTATTCCTATACTAATTCCTATTCATAGAGCATATACAACTGAACACTATCTCTCACGTTGGAGCATATAAATCATATTTATCAAGTTTGTTACAAATAAAACTAATATGAGGACCCTTGAGAGATTTAGTAAGAATATTTGCTAGCAAGTTGTTTGAGTTGACATAACCAGTGGTGATAGAATCGGCAAAATCTTCTCTCAAATAAAATGATAATTAATTTCTATATGCTTAGTTATTTCATAAAACATTGAGTTAGAGGAGATATGAATTGCAACTTGGTTATCACAAAGTAACTTTTATAATACTTCTGCAAACTTTAATTATTGGATCAATTGTATCAATTGTATCAACTAGATTAACTCACAAGTTGCTAAGGCTATAACATGGTATTTTGCTTTTGCATTTGATCGCTTCTTATTTTTCCATAATACTAGGTTTGCCCCAACAAAAACACAATACCCTAAAGTGGAATGTCTATTAAATAGAGAATCTGCCCAATCAATATCTAAGAGAATCTATCTATGATTCCTATTCTTATAAAGCAATTCATCACCTAATTTTTTTTTGATATAGTGTAAAATTCAAACAATCAAATTCCTATAACCAACACATGAAGACTGTAGAAACTGACTAATAATACTGACAAAGAAGGAAATATTAGGTTGTATGATGGTAAAATAGTTAAACTTACCAGCTAGTCTTTAGTATCTTTGAGGATCTATACGAGGTTCCTTTTGTCCAGGTAAGAACTTAGTATTAGGATCCATCGGAGAGTATATAAGTTTGTAGTCCAACATCCTTGTTTCTTCCAGGATATCCAAAACATACTTTCTTTCAGATATATCAATTTCAGAATTAGATTGAGTAACTTCTATACCAAAGAACTTAGCATATTTGCACTCTCCTTGAGCAACAAAGCTAGATGGTTACTCCATATAGATTTCTTCTTGAAACTCACCATTAAGAAATTCATTTTTTATGTCCAACTAATAAAGTTGCCATTGATAGATGGGATTGATAGATAAAAATAATCGGACAGAAGACATATTAGCCATAAGACATAGCATGTCCAACAGTGAAGTGTCCTAGGGACAATAGAACCAATTCCTAAGTATCATTAATTTGTAAAGTAGTATCTCATCAACCATTGCTTGTCTTCACTTGAGATGGGAAAGGACCTCATGAAGAGATGTGGGAACAGAAACAAAAAATAAAATGGACACAAAGGCATAGTATGGGAAAGATAAACGATGATAACTAGGAAAATTATAGATAGGATGCGGTTTCCGAATGGACCACATACCTTTATGAATAACAATAGGAAACTAATTATCAAGAGGCAGGACCTTGAGAAGAGAGGAATCCGGAGCAGAAAGTGAGTCAACTGGAGCCTCGAGAGCATTAGTAAGGTTATGAAAAGCATTGTCATCACTTGTAAATATAACAAAAGGAACAAGATCATCGTTGTCAAGAGGAGTAAGATTCTGAGAAGCAATGTCATCATTTATAGGAGGAACAAAAGGGACAAGATTACCATCGATCGGAGGTGACTATCCTATGGGGAGATGACACAATAGGATAGGAATAGTCGCAAAGGTAGAATCAGGAAGAGGAGTAATGTAAGGGATTGGAAGAACCTTTATAACATACTGGTTCTTAGGTAGAAAGGAAGAAAAGAAAGGGGAAGGCTAAAAAAAATGTAATATTAGTAAAGATGAAGTACCAATGTGTGTCAGGCGCATAACACATAACCTTTTTGAAGTCGTACATAACCAAAAAAAAAAAACAGCTTGGTAGACTGAGCTAGAAATTTGTCCTGATTAGGAAATAAAACATGGACAAAACACGTGCATTGAAAGTCATGTGGAGGAAGAGAAAATAATGGTTGATGAGGAAATAAAATAGAACGAGGTACCTGATTTTGTAAAATCAATAAGAGTATCCGATTTATTAAGAAACAAGCAGTGAGATCATTTGCGCAAAAACAGAAGGAGCATGACTGTGCACAAGTAAGACGCGGGCAGTTTCAATGAGATACCTATTTTTTTGCTCAAATAACCTATTTTGTTGGGAAGTATAAGCACAAGAAGATTGATGGAGAATCCTCTAAGAAGACATGAATTTGGTAAGTGACTCAAAAAAATATTCTTGAGCATTATCACTATGCAACACACAAATAGTAATAAAAAATTGGTTTTTAATTTCAACATTGAATGATTCAAATATATAGAATAGTTTAGATCGATTTTTTTTATTAAGAATAGCTAAGTGCAATGAGAATAGTGATAAATCAATATAATAAAATATTGAAAGACTAAAACAGATGAAACACAATTAGGATCCCATACATTTGAATGGACTAACTCAAAGGGGGATGCAACTTGATTATTAACGTGCTTTGGAAATGACAAATGTTTTTGTAGCTGATAAGACTTATAACTTAAGGGTAATAAATGAGATAAACTTGGAACTATTTTTGGAAGCTTCAACAAACTATGATATCTCAAATGATAAATGAGAGTTAGAGATTTAGTGACGGTGAAGACTTTAGAAACAGGGGTAGATTGAGATGATAAAGATCTTGTGACTCGTGTCTTATGCCAATCATCTGTTTTGTACTACGATCTTATATAACAATAGTTATCTATAAAGGTGATAGCACAATTTAAAGCACGTGAATTTACTGATGGATACAAGGTTAAAAGGACAATTGAGAATATAAAAAAAATAGTCTTGCAACTTGAGGATGATGTCCATACAACTTGTATGTATATAAAAAATATACAAGATTAAAAAATATAGTGTAGTAAGGGTCAAGGATGGTGGAGATTATCCTTTGAATGATTCAGAGTGAGCTATATTAGCAGCTTGAGGATGATGTCCATGCAACTTGTAGCATTTTTCTTTAGCATGATCCTACAGATGACAGTACACTGAAGTCGACTTCCTCTGTCGCCATGATCTCCTTGCTTTACTCTAGTATTGGTTTGAGATCGAGAAATCAAAATTGTAGAGTTAGTGATTGAAGATCCAGGTGCATTATTCGGAGTAGAAACACGAATAAATCGAGCAAATACATCATTAAGAGAGGGCATAAAAAACACTAGCAAGAATTTGATCCTGATGGGAGAAGATCAGGACTAATAGAAGCCAGTGTCAAAACCATAAAAAAGTTGTTCATCTGTGCCAGATCCTCTATGGCAGCCTTATTGGTAGGTAGCAATAAGTTAAAGTCGGCCTTGAGATATGTCATTCTACCAATAAATGCTGACATTTCCATACCTTGTTTTAGATTAACTAGATTCGAGATAATATAATATAGTCTTTGAATGTCATTAGTATATTATAGTTTGGCTCGATTCCAAATTTCAAAATAGGTTCGATAAGTTTTGTAAATGGGATACAACTAAGCATCAATTGTCTATCACAACATATTACATAACAAAGCATCAATCTTTTTCCATTTAGTTTTATCTTTATCATCTATTTCGACAGTCTTTGTAGTTAAGCGATCATCACGACCTTGACCCATACATCATAATTCAATAGATACGACACATAATGTATAATTAATGTTGCTGATTATTTTTTTTGTAGTAATGATAGGAAGAGAATTAAAGGAAAAGGTAGAACCTGATTTTGAGCTTTCAACGGATATAGTTAGATCAAGGGTAAAGCAACCAACCACAAAGTCATAAAATATTCCAAAAAATTGTCCAACAAAACCTTGGAAGAGATGACAGAACCTTGGAGGAGGTCTAATGGGCTAACAATTGACTGGAACCCTTAAAGGCACAAGATTTCAATAAAGAGAGCAATTTCCAACAATTGTGGAGCCCTTTGGTAGCGCGTTTGGTGGTGAGCCTTCGAGGAAATGATCATCGACCTTGTTTGAGAACGCTGGAGGTGGCGTTGAGATGACATGATCACTAGAGAGAGTTGGTGATTGATAGAGCCAAGGACACGAATGGTGTGTGGAGGTGTATGATGGAGCTTTTGGTGATGACCTTCGGGGATGATTTTGGCGAGAGACGGTTACAGTGATGGTGACATGGCCACTTGAAAAAAAGGGAAAGTTGGTGGTCGAAAATTGAACAGTGACAATCACCCAAAAACATCAAATCTTGTTGACTCTCATACCATGAAACATTTGAAGGAATATGAAGACTTTTTGTATATTTCGTGATGAATGAAGTACAAGATTTATATAGCTGTGTTTATGAATCCTAATTGAAAAATAATCTAGGATTTCATATTGTATAGACGCTTGTTCACAAGTTCATTTTTATGTTTGCACAATGCTTCTCCATACACTGTCTTTGAAAATCCAACGCATGTTGCCTCTTGTGCATAATGCTCTAACATCATCATGGGGCCAAGTTTAAGCTCGTATAACATGACACCATGCGATACTTGTCTTGGACTTCTCCAAGCAAGTAAGCTTTAGATCAACTCGTTAGTTTGCATAGAACGAACATTCAGTAATTCAGATCGGACAATTCAAAATATAATATCATATAATTAATAAGGCAACAACGATTATGTGACAATATAAAGGCACGTTAGCACACTTAAGCATAATAAACACCCACGAGACACATAATAGTAACGGGATAGGATAGAAATATAATATCTCAAACTCAACAGTTACATCGTTGATAACGAACAGGGGCCATTCGCTAAGTAACAAAGTTTGATGATTTCGAAGGGAAGCAACTATTGTCTCTCATAGTCATAAGCCCTTCGACCATGGGCTGATGTAAGACTAGTCGCTCCCCTCTAAAGAGTCTTATATGCCTTTATCAACTTGGTAGGAGGAAACATTGGGTTTGCTTGAGTAATCATGCCCTTTCCTGAAATAATTTATTACAATCAGTTTTTACGATTCTAACTTCGTAGTGCTATTTCTAGAAATGGTGCCCCCTCACACTAGGGAAGAAAAAATTTTGGCCTCTTAGAGTAAATAAGGACTTCTTTTGAATTTTAGGTGTCTATCTTGTCCTGTGTTTCTCCCCTTGGATTAGGTATTGCAAATGAAGAACTATCATTATTGTGGTCTTAAAATTGAGGAATCTCAAGAAAATGGATGGATCTAATGTGAAGCTTTACTTGATTTCGCCTTGTGAAGGTCAATATTAGGATAGAACAATTGACTTTAAAAGGAGACATCAATCAAAACAAAGAAATGCTTGAAAGAGGATAGTAACGTTTAGACCCTTTTTGAGTGGGGAATATCTGACAAAATATACAACGTAAGGATCTAGCATCAACCTTGAAACGAGTGGGATAATGGTTGTAGACATAAGTAGTGCATTCAAAACCTTTGGATGTAAAGAAGTAAGAAGGCTAACATAGGGAAAACATTCTTTTAAGTAACTGATTGATGATCAAAATTTTAGAAGGAAGACGTTTTATGAGAGAGGTTGCAGTTAATGTGGTCTCATCCAAAAATGAATTTGAAACATTGGAGACAAACACGAGTGAACTAGCAAACTTTAGAAGATGCCTATTCTTTCTTTTAGCTTGGATGATTGGAAAGGTATTTTTGAAAGTTATGAGACATATATTTTTGACCATTATCAATTTAGAGAATTTGAATAGATTTTTGAAAATAGTGTATATAAATTTGTGGAATCATCGAAAGATAGAACGTGAGATTTGCCTTTCATGAGGTATACCCAATAAATCCATGTGTGATCATCTATAAATGTAATAACCTAGTTAGTATGAGTTAGATTTATAGAACGAGTTGGTCCCAAATATCACTATGAGTGAGATGAAATGGTTCTGACGATTGATATGAGTGCAAAAGATAAAAATGTCTCGACTATTTAGCACGGGTACAATCTTCACACTGAGAAATTTCATGTCTTTATAAACAAAGAGGTGTGGATAAAAATGTTTTAAATAGTTGAAACTAGAGTGTCTAAGACGTAAGGGAAGTTGAAAAATTTCTAGACCCAAAAGATGCAACACCCTTGAAATAATATAGGTCATTGCATTCCTTGGCATTGCCAATCATCATCCCCAAAGACTGGTCTTAAAATTTACAACGAGAGTGAGAAGATATTAGTACACAATAAATCCTTAGACAATTTACAAAGAAATAGTAAATTACAAGAGAAATTGGGAACATTAACAACTAAGTCCAACACCAAATTAGAAACTTCAATAGTCCCATGACTAGCTACATGGAAAACAGTATTGTCTGCTACTAAAATTTTAAAATCAACAATTCAAGGTGCAAATGAAGTGAACATAGAGTCAGAACCAGTCATATGATCTGAGTCGCAATATCAACGATCCATGCATCATGTGGCAATATGTGAGATGTGAAGGTAGAGTTAAAAAATACTTCTATGAGCACCTAATATTGTGGTAGTAGGAGGATTGGCAACAAAGGCAATAGTGGGTGGAAGAACAGAGGAACCAATGGAGGTTGTTGAGTTTTGGGAACTGGTTTCAATAGAGTAAGAAGGAACTAGTCAAATATATAGGACAGAATAATAGGGAGGTTAGATTGGGTTATTCGTATCAGAAGAAAACTAGCGAAGTGTTTTTTTTTTTTTTTTTTGAAGTTTGCTACGAGGGGGATTTTTGAACTTTGCCACTAGGGGAATTTTTTAAAATTTGTCACATGGGAGCTTTTTGAAATTTGCAAGTAGGAGGTGGTGATGGATTCCTGGACTGTTCCTGCAATCAATCAATTTCACACCAGCAAAATACACAACCAATGCACTACCTCAATCAACAAACTAGAAGATAGAAGAAGAAAATTCAGTATTATTGATAAAGGAATCTGTTCATTACATCCAGATCCAATAATAGGGTCTTTGAGGTGCTGAACCCTCCTCAGTACAGATTTTTCTCAAAAAAAAACTGCTCTTCTCCTCTCTAATTTCTTCACAATTCTGCTTGCCTGCAGGATACACAACCAATGCACTATTTCAATCAACAAACCAGAAGATAGAGGAAGAAAATTCCGTATTATTGATAAGGGACCCTGTTCATTACATCCAGATCCAATATTACTCAGCCATTTGAGGTGCTAAACCCTGAATACAGTTTTTGTCAACAAAAAAACTGCTCTCCTCTCCAATTTCTTCACAATTCTGCTTGCCCTCTTTCTTCCCCTCCAAGACTTTTTTTATGTACTTTGTTGGTCTCCACTCTTCCCATTTTCCATGCTACCCACTGGTCTCCCTTTGTGCTTAGGTTGATCCACCTCACCAAGAGACCTACTGCTTTACCCTTGCTCCTATTTTTCTTTTCTTGCACCTTGGATCCTAAGAGGTGGCAATATTCTTCAATTGGCGATGATAACAAATAGACAAGCTTTTGTGATTTTCAGACAAATTTTTTAGGCAAATCCAAAACTTCCAGTAGGTTGAAACTTTTTGGCAAACTGTAAATCAACAACTTCCCATGACTCTTAACAATAGATTGACATGTAATCTTTTTTGGCAAAATCTGGAGATTTTCTGATGAGATCTTGGATTTCCGACAGTGTCTGTGCTTTGCCACTGGCTGTTGTGGATGTTTGACAGTAATCGTGATGACTTAGAGGATCTCTATTGGTGTCTGACGTCTGAAAAATTTTCTGGCAATATTTTGGTAGGGTGTTGACAGTATTTCGGTGGATTAGACCATTTTTTCTTCTAAGAGTGAGGAAAAAAAAAAAAAAGAAAAAGAAAAAAGAGTTCTTAGAGTTTGTGCTATGATACCATGAACAAGATTAAAAATTTGAGGAATTCTTGCTCGATTTCATTCAATAGTGAATAGGTGAATTTATACATATTTTACAACAACAAACTAGGAAAGCATCAACCTATACTAGGAAAAAGAACCAAACCAGCTTAAACTAGGAAAAAGAAATACCAGTGACTAAATTGGAATTTTAATCTCTAAAGTTTAGGAATTTAATCCCAGTATCTTACACCCTTCAACAACCTTCTTTTACTGATCAAAAGAACAGGATAAAACAAATGAAAAGTTTCAGGCTTTTATGCTACAGCTTAGCCAACTGTTAATTGAATGATCTAACTGAACCTACATGGAAGAATTCAATTGGCCAATTCTCTTGAAAAAGTGAAAAAGCCTCTAGCTATTAATACTTCAGCTTAGCCTAAAGCCATTATCCCTTATTGTGGAAGGTTTTGATTATACATTTCTGTCTTAAGTTGATTGGAGCCTTCAGTTTTGGTTTTTTATGGTAGTTTATGTACAGGAGATTGAACCTCATGGTTATAATTTGTGCAAGATTCTTTGTGTTCTGCAATTAACTCTTTTATAGATATACTACAGCTATTGATATGTGGTCCTTTGGGTGCATAGTTGCTGAATTGTTTCTAGGGCTGCCGTTATTCCCAGGAGCTTCAGAATTTGATCTTTTGAGGAGAATGATTGAAATACTTGGGTATGACTCTTTCTTTTATTCTTTTGTGTTTGCAAACAAGTGTAGCTCATACTTCATTTTTTTAATCTTCATGTCTTGTGTGTGATTATGATGAATCTTTCAAATCAAATGATTGAAATACTGAGTATGGTCTTTCTTTGGTTCTTTTGTGTCAGCATATAAGATTAAAGCTTCTTTCATCTTCTTAGTCATCATATTCTTGTGAATGGGGATAGATTGCATTGTCTTTGATTGGCTTTGTAATTTCTTGTGAGGTAAAGAAGAAAAACAAGTTTGTAATAGCTTCGGAATTCAGTCATACTAACATAGATGTAAGTATTAAGTTCTGATATAGCTGAATGTGTAGTTACAACATGTTTTCCAACAGCTTTAAAGTGATTTAGCAGATGCCTGTGTTGCCTGAAATATAAGTGGATAAACTTTGCTTAGAATGCATTTTTGGAAATTTGGGGCTTTGATTTCTTCTGTACAAAGATCTAGTTTTTTATCACGTGATTTCATTTGATGCAGCCCCACTGGTTGTCAGAGCCTTGCACAATTTATTCAATCTTTGTTACCTTAAATTACACACTCCCTGTAATTAATATTGAAATTTAGTAATTTGATAGATCGATATGAGAGTTTAAACCTTTGGAACATGTGTTAGCATACATCCAACAGAAAATTGAGGGAAAATGGCTTATTTTAAGTTTTGTAAGCAACAACACTTAGTGTTTCTTCACATAATTTAATTATTAATTTTTGAGGCAGTTTATAATTTATTGTTATAATGGAAAGAATACTAGTGAATTGAGAAGATTAATTACTTGAAGCATGTTGCATCATTCCTGTTTAAACCAAAGTTGGATTTACATGGACCATAAATGACTGGTTATCACATCAAATGTAAAATGTATAGATAAAATTTCCAGCTTTGGGCTGGGGTAATTTAGAAGGGGATGTTTAGTGTAAGCTTAGAACCGTGCATAGTGTGTGCAACTGGCCATCTATTTTTTTATCCCCTTCTTTTCCAAGTAGAAATATGTCAATATCTTTGATTGAACTATTTCTCTCATGAATTACATCTTTTGTAAGCCGGTGTGGAGGTTTTATCTCAATAAAGAACTGAATTTTTTATCTTAGGGTTTGTTTTTCTACTCTTTACTTGTGTTTTATTCATTTAAATCAATGAAAATGCAGAAGAAAATGATCTTTTGCATTTTAGTTTGGCTAATAATTCCATATATGCCTTATTTGAAGTCCCTTTCATGTAAAAAACTTAATTTTTGATCTTAGGGTTTATTTTTCTACGCTTTACTTGTGTTTTTATTTATTTAAATAAATGAAAATGTAGAAGAAAATGATCTTTTGCATTTTAGTTTGGCTAATAATTCCATGTATGCCTTATTTGAATTCCCTTTCATGTATGGTTGACACTTTGTAGAGAACAGCCCCCTGATTATGTACTAAAGGAGGCAAAAAATACAAGTAAGTTCTTCAAGTGCATTGGGAGTGTCCACAGTATGGAGAATGGTGAATGTTTCATGGGGGGAAGAAGTGCTTACCAAGCACTAACAGAGAGGGAATATGAAGCTGTAAGTATTCAAATTATAGATTTTTGCTGTCAGAGGATGATAAGTATTATGACAGAGGTTATGAGATAAATAGGTCTTGTTACATCTCTTGTAAATGAATTTTGTTTACCAATTGTATGGATCTACACTTCTGTGATGTAAATACTATTCCTGATTGTCAAATTTTGATGGTTTGTCAGAGAGAGTTGAAAAAACCACTGATTGGGAAAGAGTACTTCAATCATAAGAACCTTGCAGAAATTGTTACAAACTATCCTTACAGAAAGAACTTGTCTATGGAAGATATAGTGAAAGGTTAGCTTAAGTGTTTTTAAATATGTGAATGTGTCACTAACATTTTTTGAGATGTATTTATCTTTTATGATATAATGAATCATTGACAGAAAGTCAAGAACGATTAGCTTTGCTTGATTTTGTCAAGGGACTTGTTGAGTTTGATCCTGCTAAACGATGGTCACCTTTTCAGGTTATTTATCTTCCAGGTTTCTTCATCTATTTACTCCCTGAATAAACTGATATATATATATGAAACTATAACTGTAACTATAACTATAAGTATGTCGGTGCTTCTTAGAGTTGAAATCATTTGCCTGCAGGCTTCAAGACATCCTTTTGTGACAGGGGAACCTTTCACGTGCCCTTATGAGCCACCTCCAGAGACACCTAGTGTAGTAAGTGGATTTGTGTATATTTTGGATTTTCTAGCCCATTTGTCTTGTATTTTGTGGCTGAAGTATTGCTTTAACTTTGTGAACCTCTTCCAACTGTTGTTCTCAATGGTCAGCACCAGACAAGAAAAAAAGGTTTTCAGATTCTCAACATTAGATTTGCACCCTGGCTGGGCTCATCGTTTTCAATGTTATTGTATAACTACCAGAATTTTCCATTTTTTATTATTTTTGTGGTTTAGTTTGACATTGTAGTTTCATGTTTTCAATTTTCAGGTGTAGGTATTAGTTTTCATATAATTTTAAATGTGTCAATCGAATATTGTTATTGGACTTAATTTTTTCTCAAGCACAAGGCCTTTTGTGAAGAATTTCTTTTTTTCTTATCAAATCTTGGTGAAGACTTTGAATGTATAAATAAGGTGAACCACACTTGATTGCTTATTGGTGAAATTCAGCTTAATTTTTTGGAACAGATCTTATCTTGTTTTACTGTTTTCGAGCTGATCAATACATTAGCTTGTACAGTTTCTATACATAGCTTTCTGCAGTTGGCTTTGCCAACTATCAAACTAACCAGGCTAATGACAAAAATAGGCTATTTTTCTGCTAGGGATTTTGCTTGTCCATTTTAAAATAAAGGAGGTGTCAAAATTTTCTGTTCCAGTGTAATTTATTCAGCAAAATGTTAGGCATTTTTCAGTAACTAGTTTCTGTCTACATAGTTTCAACTTAAATTCTTTTTCAGTGTGTTGGTCAAAATATTAAGGTGGATCATCACCCAGGTGCAGGCCATTGGTTTGCTGCTGGTCTTTCTCCAAATGTAAGCATATTGTCCTTCATGATTAATTATCATTTCTGCAATTATTGATAAGTTCATTAAAATATATTTTGCAATCCAGAAAAAATAAATCAGCACATTATGTTTTCTTTTCATACAGATTTCTGGTAGGAACAAATTTTCCCTGCATAATACCCCCCATATTCAGGTATTGCCATATGCACATAGCTATGGTAGCGTGGGAAGCTATGGAAGTTATAATGATTGTACTGGGCTTGGTAGTAGTTATGGGAGTTATGGAGATAATGGCAATATGTTTACTTATTTCTCTCCTGTTGGTCCATCTGGGATGAACATGGCCACACAAGGAAGCATGTCGATGCTTGGAAGTAGCCCTGATGCAAGAAAGAGGGTCATTCAGTATTCTCATGGAAATGGGCTTGGTGTGAGTCCTTCAACAGGAATTATGATACCACTCCCCCTTGGTACTAGTCCCTCACAATTCACACCTCCAAACTCATATGGTCAGGTTTCAACCGGCTCTCCTGGACATTATGGTCCAACTTCTCCCGCAAGAAGCAGTGTTCATGGATCTCCTTTAGGAAAAATGGCAGCAGTTACCCACTATAACAGAAGAAAAAGTTGGGGATATTCTGGAAATTCTCAAGAGAGTTCATCATCTCAACATTGGCAAGGACATTCTATTGATGGCACCTACTCTGGTCAATCAGAAGCTAGCTCTCAAATATTTGGTGGTTTGTCATCACATTTGCAATCACATCCAGGTTTTTCCAACTCAAAGCAGCAACGAGGAGGCTCTAGTAGTGCAATGAAGAGCGCAAACAACTCCTTAACACGTGGTTCTTGTAATGCAGAAACAGCTCATGGAAAACCTGAGGCTAGCGTGTCAGTCCCAGATCCTGGAGATTGGGATCCCAATTATAGGTTAGCAGACTATAACTTTCAAAATGCAATGTCAATGTTTTTAAAATAAGTTATGAGATATACTAATGTATTAAGGTGTATATACATGCGGGATTTAAGATAACATCGATTTGTAATTCGTATAAACAACCTGTTGTATGCATCTAAACTTCAAAGCAAGAAATTTATACTCTTTTTCAAACAAAATTTTTTAATTTTATCCAACATTGTTGCATTTTGAACAACTGAATTTGATGAATACACATTATGTAACTTATTGTATTGAAAAAAAAAAAAAAAACTATGCTATGGACCACCCTCTTTTTTCAACCAAGTAGCTCTGAAATAGGATTAATATTTGTTCTATTCTTTTAGTATTTAGTAATAATTGAACAGTTTTGTTCATAGGAAAAAAGAGAAGCAGATAGTGGCTTCTGGGGGCAAAGACCATTGCCTTGGCCATTGGTGTTTAACCCTCTTGGATCAGCTTTTTGATCATTCCCCATATCTTTGGTTCCTATTGCAAACTACCATATTTTGTTTTCAATACATCGTAACTTTCTAGATTCTTTCTTTCTTACAATATGTTAAAAAAAAATGTTAATTCCATTTATTATGACTTTTATACTTTTTCTTTCCCTTTGTTGTAGACATAGATAGATATTGTAAGATTTTAAGATGTTCTCTAAATAATTACACATCTTGTATTAGATTGTGCCTTTAAGATGTTCTCTAAATAATTACACATCTTGTATTAGATTGTGCCAATGATATCTTGTAACAACTCAGACCATTATTAAGATATTATTTATTTATGTGTGTTCCTCTTGATTCAAACTTAGAACTTCATTTTTAGAAACAAACCATGATTACTAATTGAACTATTAGTCCAATTGATATTCATGGTTCGTTTTCAAATATGAAGTCTTTAGTCTGAATCAAGAAGAACACACATAAATGGACAATATTTTGATAGTGGATTGAGTTTTTACAAATAGTATTAGAGCAAAGTCTAACCAGAAGTGTGTGGATGGTCAATAATAGCCTAAAGGGATGCTAATGAGGATGTTGCATCAAAGGGGGGAGGGGTCAATTGTGATATTCCACATTGTTTTGGAATATTAAAAGAAGATTGATTAAATAGCTTGTGAATTTTTAAACTGTTAAGATATGTTTTGGTTGCAAAACCTAGAAGCAAAATCATGATGGATTATGTTTCCAAAGTGGACAATGTCTTGATAAAAGATTGGGTTGGTATGCTAGGTTGTTGTGCCAAGATGTTATTGGTTTTATGATTAATTTTCAAGGATGGAGTTCTAGGTTCAAATCAATAGAAACACTCATAAATAAACAATATCTTGACAATTGATTGGATTATTATATATGGTATGCTAGCAAGGTCCAACTAGAATTATGTGGATGGTCAACAATAGCTTGAAAGGGATCCTAGAGTGGACATCACATCAAAAGAAGGTGAATTGTGACACCCTACATTGTTTGAGAATTTTAAAATAAGATTAATTAAATAGTAACAACTCACTTGATATTGTGGCAACATCCTTGCTTTCATTTTTGTGATATTGTTGACCATTCACCCATTTCTGATCAAGAGATATGAGATATCGCAATTCATCCCGTTTTTATACAATATCTTTGCTAGCATCCATTGGGTTATTGTTTACCATCCATACACTTCTAATTAGTCCTTGCTCTGATACCATTTTTAACAAGTTGGCCTATTGTCAGGATATCATTGATTTTTTGTGCATCTTGATAGCTTAGGTGCTCATGTTTTATTTAGTCAATTTTCTTTAAACATTTCCAAAAATTATGGAATATCACAAGTCATTTCCGACTTACTATCAAAATATTGTCTATTTTGGACATATAGTTTATCACGATTTTTGTTCACATTTTGATAATTTAAGGACTCAAGTGATATGGGATGTCATAGTTCACCCCTATCTTGTTGGGGCATCCATGCTAGTATACATATCCACACACTTTTGCTTGCGCGGCCCATTGTCAATATATTGCTTGATTTGGATGTATAGTCCATGTTATTTCTCTTGGGTTTTGTAGCTTAAAACGCATTTTTATAATTTAGGAGCAAATCATCTCTTAATATTTCCTAAGCGATGTGGAATGTCACAATTCACTCTTCTTTTAACGTAGTACGTAGAATCGTTGCTAGCATCCTTTTGGGCTACCATTGACCATCCACACACTTTCTATTAAGTTTTGCTTTGATACCATCTATAACAATATGACCCATTGTCAAAATATTATCTATTTATGCACATTTTTCTAAATTTGAGTTTAGGCCTTTGACCTTAGAAATGAATCATGATTACCAATTGAGCTTGTAGCCTAATAGGTGTTCATGATTTCTTTCCAACAATGGAGTCTTAGGTTCAAATAAAAACAGATGTGCATAAATAAATAATATCTTATAAGCAGGTTAGGTTGGTGCATATCTAATATCAATTTTATTTCTCATTATGTAAGTACATCAATAATTTAAAGATTCACATAACTGCAGTTTCCTAATATTATCGAGTTTTAATTTTAAGTACTATAATGGAAAGCAGAAACAGAACCAGCTAGTCTATTCTTAGAGCCTTTGGCCTTTCATATGTTACTTGATCATTGAAGTTTGTCATTATGAAATTTCTATCATATTTTTGTGTAACTCTCTGATAAGTCCTGGCCTTGTCATGATTGACAATGGTTATCATGCTTCTGACCTAGAAACTAAGAGCCCATTTGTTTAGATTTTTGTCACCTGAACAGTGTTAAATGTGGCTTTTTATATATTCCTGTTTCAGTGATGAACTTCTTCTGCAAGAGGATGGTCCAGATGAAACCTTGTTAACTGCTGAGTTAAGCAAAGCTATGCATCTTGGTTTGGCTGATTCATCAGTTGGAATTGGAAGATTCAACCACATCTCAAGCACTAGCATGAATCTAGCCGTCCAAAGGTGGAATTGTATATTCTTTAGAGTAGAATTACCAAGTCTCTTTCTGTCAAAAATAAAGTGTCCTTTATGTGCATGTCTTTGCATTTATTTCCCTTTGGAAAATTAGATTTCTGTTTTATTTAACAGAATATATGCAACATGATAGTTGGGGATGAATAGGCACTAAAATGTTCAGCAGTGTTGTATGACTGGCAAATATTTTAACCATAAAGTTGAATTTTTTACTAGATTGCAGCTTCAGTAGTATGAGGGAAAAGGGTGCATGTTTTGCTCCCATTATTATCATCAGCTTTCTGGCTTCTGTTTTTTCCTTTCTACACAGGAAAATTGGGGTTTTTTTATCTCTCTTTTATTTTTGGCTCTCTTCTGTTCATTTTGTAATGGTTTCATTTCATGCACTTCAGACAAAATGGGCCCATGCAAGCATTTTTACATGGAGATACGGGTAGTCCACCATCAGCTCATGACCCACAGGCTGGATATTCCCGTTTCATGTCAAAGCCTTCTCATTTCATGATTCACAGCTCACAAAATTCTCCAAGCCGTTTAGGACAGCCACCTATTCAACGATACAATTATACGAGGCCCAGTGCTCCTCAAGGAAGTGAATGGAATCATATCAAGGTGCTGCCTCCTGTTTCTAGCTTTACATCTGGCGGCCAACAGTCTCCTGGAAGTGGTTCATTCAACAATGTCATGCCATGGGGTATCTCCTGAGACTTGGCAATGTCAAGTCACTCCAACCTTAAGCTTTAACCTATATCAGTTTTGCACAGTAACATTTTATATGGTTAGAGTTGTGAGTTTAAAAACATAACTTGTGCGATAAATAAGTGATGGAATGTGCTGATGTCATTTTACTTGATTGTGTGAATTTATTGTAGGACGTAGAGCCAATCATCCTGTCATGAACATTCCACCAGCATCTTATGGAAGAAAAGACCATGGGAAGATCGTGTGATGTTGGAATCTGCTTGATTTCACTAGGAGGGATTATGTACTGAGTTGGCAAGAAAATCGTACTCTCTTGTAATTCACATATCTAGTGGGCTAAGCAAATCCTCATCCAAACAATGCTCATTCTTTGTGCTTGCATAAATGTAATTTATGGTTGTTTTTCTTGTCATCTGGTAATTTACATGCAGTTGAGTTTCTTTTGTTGCTTTGTTGGCTTTAAAAATATGTTATTCCCAAATTAGAATTGGATTAGTTGTTCTTATTTTGGGATTGAATTTTTTTATTCTGTTTGAGGAACTCTAACCTATTGATGGAGGTTTATATTGCAGTCGCTGAAAGGCATAGGAATCCAAAAAGACAGTTACATTTTGAAGATGATGGCTGGAGTTTCTGATGAATCTTATTTTAGTTTTTCAATTTGCTTTTGATGTAGTAGAATTTGTTTTTGTTTTTATTTGGATGAAATATATTTGAAAAATAGAATAATTCTTGTTTTTAAGCTACGGGCTTAACACTCTTCTGATTTGCATTGTATAAATTAAAGCAGGTTTTTTATCATTCAGTACTTAAGAAAATTTAAGCAGGTCACTTACTCGGTTTGAATGAGAAAGATTAGAACATCAGAATTAGAGTTTATAGAAGCAGTAATGGTTAATTATGAAATAACGGACTCGTTCTGGATGGACACTTTCACCTGGTAATTTCGATACTTTGCTGCTGAAAACATGGTGCTTTATTTATTTATTATTGTTGTCATTTTTTTTTTTTTTAACTCTTTATATGCAACAGCCGTAATAGTAGTATGAATTCTATTGTCTTAGCCAGGCCATTTGGACACCTGAATACAGTGTTGGAGGATAAGTTGGTTTTAGAGTTTTATGAAATTAGAAAGTACTTATTTGATACGTTTTTCCAATTTTGATGCATGTGTCTCTTATAAATTTTATGATACTTGAATGTATCCGCTTGATGGTGGGTGTGCATCCTATTTGGGAAGGGGTTCTCTTAAATGAGCGGGGGAAAAAAAAGTCCATAATTGGGGATATGGAAGGAACGAGAATAGATATCTTTCCGCCTTGAATTTGTTGTCTTATATATTTAAATATCCATTTTCAATAGATACCAAGGTACTACCCTTAGCTCGTCACCATCTTTGAGTTAAAATCAAACCCTTTAAACCTCTCTCCAGTCTTGGGAAACTGATCTATATCGAAATCAAAATCCAAATACGGGTTCAGAAATATCAGCACTGATTAATGCATTGACGACTCCAAATTGTTTCTCAAGTCTATCGAAGCCTTTTCAAGCCAATAATGCAAGAAAAATGAGTTTATTCGACTTCGATCAAAATATTCGAAAGGAATTCTGAACCATCTCGCACAATTTTCGTCAAAGCCTTCGAATCGTGTTCGGGCTCGGTAAAAATAAAAAATGGTATATCAAGGAGCAAGAATTCATCAAATGGCTTCATACGAAGCCAATGAAAGAAACGAGACTCAATTCGGATAAGAAACGAGTGAAAACGGGCTGTGCGAAGTTCCCCCTACCTAGCGTAGCAGCGCTGCGCTCGAGACTCGCGTGCGCGCGCGCCTGCACGCTGCCTTGTTGCGCACGCAAGCGTGCACTCACGCACACCTGCGCACGCGCCCAACGCCTGGCTGCTCCGCACGCACACCTGCCTGCGCACGCACCCGCGTGCGCACTTGCGCGCTGTGCACTGCATGCCGCGACACCTGGATTCTGCCCAATTTTGAATCCTTTTGCATTTTCAAGCTATTTTGCATGTTTTTACTTCCAGAACTTCTCCAAAGCAACATCCTTGATATTTTGAGTTTCAAATGACCTCCAATACGGATTCGAATACCAACGACTCTTCGGATCGAATTCGAATAATTAATTCCGATCGAATACTTAAATCGAAAAATTCGAATCAAGGTCAATTCAATCAAGGAAAAATTATATGAATATACAAACATGCAAATTATGATATTTAAAATATGTTTGTATGTAATTTATGCATTGTAATTAGATTTAGGAAACTTTTATAATTTGTATTTTTATGTTTTCTTTTATTTTATTTAAATTGTATTTAACTTAACTAGGGTTAGTTTAACCAAAATTGTATATTGCCTATAAAAGGCAAACCAAACTCATTGTAAGGAGCTTTTGATGAAATGAAAACTTAGAGAAGCTTTGTGCTTTTTCTTTGAATTCCATGATGTTTTGGTGGCTCATGTGAACTCATATTTTCCTTTATCCAAATTTCCATTGCAAAAAGGAATTTGGTGGTGGAAGAACCTTGGTGGTGGAATTTCCTTTATCCTTGGTTCACCCTCAAGTTGGTGGAAGATTTCTTTATGCTTGAGGTTGGTTTTTCTTGCAACATTTTTATTTATGTTTATTGGTGATATATTAGTGTTGGATTTAGGTGAAAAATTGCATGAATTTGAGGGTTTTTATGCTTACATGGGGCTGGAATTTTAAGGGTGAAAATTGGAGATTTTAGAATCAATTTTGGGAGCAACAAAACCTTCCCAAATTAGATCATCTGGTATCAGAGCCCTAGGTTGAACTTGTAGTTGCATTGTGGTGAGATTTTTTGTTGGAAGATTGAAGTTTAGAAACTTTGAATGGAGAGTTGATGGAAAATGTAGCATCCTAGTTTCCGAAGCCTTTTCAGTTAGAGTTTCGGGGTTAGAAATGAGATTCAAAGAGAGATTGAGAGTCTGGTAAAATTTATGGGTGAGTTAGTAAGTTTTCGAAGCCGTGTGGCTTTCGTAGGAATCCTTTCGGAAGGATTCGATTAGGCGAGTGAGCGGGAAATGAATTAAGTTCATTTTCCCTTGTGCACGCCCGTGCATCATTGGTGCACGCCCGTGCGTGGCCTAGTATTCAAGTGGAGCCGTGAGCTTTATGTCATTTTTCTCACCCAAGTTTTCTCTTTAGCAAATTCTCTCTTCTTTTTTAGTAGCTCCCATTCCTAGAGAGGAAATTCAGCAACCAATACCTCCCAATCCAGCAAGAGAGCCAAGAGATTAGTGTCTGGAAAGTGGTTTTCAGAAGCATGGCAAGAGGTAAGTGTTCTCTTACCTTTCCCTTGCGTTTCCCAGCTTGTTTTGTGAATTTTGTTGCCATGGATGAATTGATTACATGTGGATGATTGTTTGGAATGCTTATATGGCCTTGCATGTGGATTATGATGATGAATTCCCACTCTTGAAGCATGCATGTGTGTATGTATGGCTTTAGTGAGAGAAAGGAGAAGTTTCCATGGTAGCTTTCATGTGGCTTGATGCATGTGAGAAGTGAGACTTGAATTGTGTTGTTTGTGATGCTGGGAATGTGCTATTGATGTGTTATTACAATTGGATGTGTTTTGGTTGGCCGTTTTGTGTATTTTCCAAGCGGTGCTTTGTTGAAGAACTAGACGCACGACCGTGCGCCTGCATGGCACGGCCGTGAGCCTGTGTTTCTCCAGATGCACGCCCGTGTGCACGACGTGTGCACGACCAGAAAATGTACATGCACGCCCGTGTGTCCGCATATGCACGCCCGTGCATAGGCATTTTCAGTGAAGGTGAATAGTGAATTCTAGTAGCTTGCACGACCAGGCGCACGACCAGCGCACGGTCCCGTGCGTCCTGGTGCACACCCGTGCACCTTTCATGCACGCCCGTGCATCAGCAGATTTTCAAAAAAATGATTAAAATTTGATTAATTAAGCATGAGAATTCAGATAAATGGTTAAAGTGCTTCAGATAAGCATCAGATGAGCCTGTATTCAGATAATAAACTGCATGTGTATATCATGACATGACATGTAGTTTCAGAGAGGATCAAGGGATCCGAATTCAGTAGTTTTCAGAACCCGATGTACGGGTAAGAGTATCGGTGGAACACGAGGGGGCATCTGTGAGATTCAGCCTTCTGACACCAGTCAGAACGCTCAGCAGTATTACAGATTTAGTTCCTGACACCAGTCAGAGGATTCAGCAACATTTCAGTTTCAGCTCTCTGACACAGTCAGATCGAAGCAGTTCAGTATTCAGATTCAACTTTCTAGCCAGTAGCTAGACTGTTCAGCCCACATGGCCAAGATGTCGAATCCCTGTGTTCACCAGTCTGATCAGCACAGCAGGTACCTGAGGGTACAGAGAGGTATTTAGATGCATGCATCCAGTATATTCAGTTAGCATGGCATGACATACACATCATGACATGAATAATAATGACATCAATATATAATGAGAATGAGATTCAGATAACGTTTTCAGATTCCAGCAAACGCATAGATGTATGGTTAGGGCCGAGGCCCAGGTATGTTTGATTTATATGATCGTTTGTGCTTGCTTGGGTATTGAGGGAAGTAAGGAGCGCTTACTGGGTGATCTTTATCACTCATCCCCCTCCTTCTTCTATCCTTTGCAGGTGGTTCATGCTGGGTTCGAGGAGCGGGTGGATTGAGGCTGACGGAGAGGGCACGCACACACACCGCGATCAGTATGTATATCAGTTTTGGACCTGTGTAGTCAAAAATGTAAATGCTTTATGTATCCAGATGTACAAAAACAGTATATGTATGTATGATATAGGCCATTGGGCCCATTGTACAGAACAATTTATGTTTATTTCAATGATGTATATTCAGAAAAGCTTCCGCATGTGCAGAAATGTATATTTTAGTTTCAGATTTTATTTTCGTAGGATTCTCGTCGCGGGTACCCGAGTTTCAGGTGATTAATAAAAAGCTCCCTATAGTATTATTCAGTAGCAAAGGGGTACTCGTGGCAGCGGGTCGTACATTTGTTGGTATCAGAGCAAAGTTGTAAGTGTGTGGTGCTTTTTCTCTCCTTCGCAGCCGTCGTTCAGACCCTCCTCACAGCACAGTCAGGTATTTATTTTCCAGATTGATTGTGATATGTGTTTCTAACCCTGGTTTGTTGTGATGCTATAGATAGAGAGGAGTATGTCCCTAGATGTCTAGATGAGACAGACAGTAGTTCACCCGCCCGTCCCATGAGTGTTAGTGATAGGTGGCGATCTCAGAGTACCTCCCATGTGTCGATGAGACCAGAGCAGTTGAGAGAGATGATTGGGGATGTAGTTAGAGAGAGCCTCCAGCAAGCTGGAGTGGGTAATGTTCAGGAGCCAGATAGAGTAACTTCTCCTTAACGTGAGAGTCATCGGATTCCGAGGAGACGACATTCCCAGTCTCAGTATCAGTCACATCATCAGTCACAGCCACAGTATCAGTATCAGTATCAGTCACAGCCTCAGTCAGTTAGAGAGAGGCATCAGTATCCAGTTGGTTATGCAGATTCCAGTCAGAGTATGACTATAGAGATAGCTGGCCCTAGTTCTTCAGGCAGACTTCATCCGATTTATCACCTGCCAGGGCCGTATCAGTCGGCAAGATTCAGTGGGTCCAGGGATCTAGCAGTGGCCGAGGAGTGGATAGAGTCCGTGGAGAGTGTGATGGGGCTCTTTGTTCTTTCAGAAAGAGAGAAGGTTAGATATGCAGGGTTTCATCTGAGAGGTGATGCCAAGGTTTGGTGGAGTCTAGCTAAGGCTTCCATCAATGAGGAGCATCTGACTTGGGCAAGATTCAGACAGTTGTTTGATGCTGAGTACAGGGGCACAGAGATGTTGTATGCCAAGGCCCAGGAGTTTATTGATTTGGCTCAGGGGTCTAGTTCAGTTAAGGAGTATGCTACCCGGTTTAATGCTTTGGTGAGATTCGTCCTGAGTTTGGCAGGGACAGAGATGGGCCGAGTTCAGAAATTCATCCATGGGTTGCACCCTGCAATCTATAAGGATGTCATGACAGGAGCAAATCCTCCCCAGAGATTCAGTGACGCCTTGGGGAGAGCACTCAGATCAGAGGCCGGTTTACAGAAGATGAGTGCTGTGAGCAGAGCATCCGAGAGAGATCAGAGGTCAGATGATAGAGACAAGGGTAAGAGGCCGATGTCAGCCAAGAGATCTGCCAGAGGTTTTCAGAGTCAGAGGCAGAGAGTTGCACCCCAGCCACCACAGTGTGCCAAATGTGGCAGACGCCATCTAGGGGATTGTGTGGCAGGTCAAATAGTATGTTACTGGTGCCATCAGCCAGGGCACATGATGGTCGCGTGTCCAGCTAGACTTGGAGCTGGTGGTGGGCCGAGCCGAGGTGGAGTCGGTCAGTTCAGAGGCTGAGGTGGTCCTCCCAGAGGTGGAGCTAGAACAGAGAGAGGTGGAGCAGATGTTCCCAGAGTCGGTGATAGAGCATCTGAGGGAGGTGCCGGTCCTTCCGAAGTTGGCGGAGGTAGAGCCAGAGTTTATACAGTCCGCCAGGAGCAGGCAGAGGCCATTCCCCATGTAGTTACCGGTCAGTTACTTTATTTTGGTACTCCTTTATTTGTACTTGTTGATTGTGGAGCCACACACAGTTTTGTATCATGAAGTGTAGTGGAGAGATTAAGGGTTGACCCTAGTGTGGCCAGTAGGAGTATCCATGTGGAGATGCCAGATGGGGGATTTGTGTTGAGTGACAGAGTTCTCCTAGATCAGGAGATAAAGGTTATGGGTAGATCTATGATGATTGATTTGATTCTGCTGGAGTTAGCAGATTTTGATATGATATTGGGTATGGATTTCTTGGGTAGATATGGTGTAGAGATAGATTGTGGAAGGAAGAAAGTGAGATTCCACATAGGCCTTGATCAGTTTGTGTTTGGTGAGGGCAGAGTTGACAGTCTGATGATCTCCAGTGTTCAGGCGAGCAGGTTGTTGAGACAGGGTTGTGTTGGATACTTGGCCAATGTTGTGTGCAGCAGTTCAGTGGGTTCGAGTATCGAGGAGGTGCCAGTGGTCAGAGAGTTTCCTGATGTGTTCCCAGATGAGTTGCCAGGGTTGCCTCCAGACAGAGAGTTGGAGTTTAGTGTTAAGCTTCTTTTGGGTACGGCTCCAATTTTTAAGGCTCCGTACCGGATGGCTCCAGCTGAGCTTCAAGAGTTAAAGAAGCAGCTTTAGGAGTTAACAGATAAGAGGTTTATCAGGCCCAGTTGTTCACCCTAGGGAGCTCCGATTCTGTTTGTTAAAAAGAAAGATGGGTTGATGAGGATGTGTATCGACTACAGGGATTTGAACAGAGTAACAGTGAAGAACAAGTATCCCCTGCCGCGGATAGATGACTTGTTTGATTAGTTGAGAGGTGCAGTTGTGTTTTCCAAGATCGATTTGAGATCTGGGTACTATCAGGTCAGAGTGGCAGACAAAGATGTTCCCAAGACAACTTTCAGGACCAGATACGGGCATTATGAGTTCGTGGTCATGCCATTTGGGTTGACTAATGCTCCAGTGATCTTTATGGATCTGATGAACCGAGTGTTTCATGACTGCTTAGACCGGTTCGTGGTGGTTTTCATTGACGACATTCTGGTGTATTCCAGGAGTGTGGTAGAGCATGCAGAGCATCTCAGATATGTGCTTCAGAGACTGAGAGACAGACAGTTATATGCCAAGTTTTCCAAGTGTGAGTTCTGGCTTGATAGAGTTGCTTTTCTGGGTCACATGGTTTTAGCAGATGGCATTTCAGTGGACCCCAGCAAAGTAGAGGCGGTTTTGAGTTAGCCGAGGCCGAAGACGGTAAAAGAGGTACGTAGCTTCCTTGGGTTGGCAGGTTATTACAGGAGATTCATTGAGGGATTCTCTAGCCTAGCGAGGCCTCTCACTGCCTTGACTAGGAAAGAGGTTCCATTTGTTTGGTCAGATGATTGTGAGGCACGATTCTAGGAGCTTAAGCAGAGATTGACTACTGCTCCAGTTTTGGCACTACCTCAGGAGGGAGTTGAGTTTGATATTTATACAGATGCGTCCCATCAGGGGATCGGGGCAGTGTTGATGTAGAGTGGTAGAGTTATTGTTTATGCCTCCAGACAGTTGAAAGATCATGAGATGAGATATCCCACTCATGATTTGGAGTTAGCTGCAGTGGTGTTTGCTTTGAAGAT